>JAGVSQ010002357.1:0-25027 GCA_022683975.1 Rhyacophila evoluta | reverse complement strand
ATTATTTTTCACGAGAATTGTTTGTAAGACAATTACTCAACCCAATGGGCAACCAATCCTTCATTCTCGGATTTTAAAAATCCGACAGGTGGAGATTCAAACTCGCATTCCCTGGATTACTAGGCGCGCACGCTACCAACTACGCTACCGGGGAGACAAACCCCCATTACTGAATATCAAACAAAAACTATTGGATATAAAATTGCAACATCCCACTGCTAATGCTACACAAAATAATTGCCTCTTCTCAAGATTTTTTTTATTGTTATAGTTTACGTGAATGTAGATCAGTGCGCCGCAACCTTTTATTTTCCACGGCACATGAATGTTTTCCCCAAAAGTAAAGTAAAAATGTGTGTATACAAAAATTACATAAATTTGTGCTCTATTTGAAAATGCACACAATAAAACAACTGTATTATGCAAAAATTTTAGTCTTTTATACAGCAACCAAATGGTATACTAGCAGAAATAAAACAATTTTCATTTTTGGGATACCACTAAATAAGGTTTCCCCTGTTAAATAAAATTCCAATTTTACTGTACTTTTTTAATCAATATATAATAATACATAGATTTTACTTATTACAAAATTAAAACATAATAACCAATCAATGAGATATTTAAGCTTGTTTTGATGAACATACAAGTTTTATATTTAAGAAAATGAGTACAGAACTCCGATATTCTTGACTAAAATTCAGAAATCAGCCATCGAAACTTAGAGCAAAGTAGAGTTTTAGCATCCTGTCGTTCCTTAATTCAATAAATTTTTCTCGAATCTGAAGATTTAATTCTTCTGTTGAACTATGGCTATCGATCACAAAAGGGTTTCGAATCCAATTATATTTTTCTCCGCATTTACTGTGTTTATATTGATAGCTAATAGCAAAATTAAATTTTCTTGAAGATCCAGAATGAATTTCTTGTTTATAATCATGGTCTTGTAAATCCTTCAGTACATTTTCAGAGATACTGTTTGTAACTTCTCGGATCAGGTGAATATATTTTCATCCCGACTTTGCATTTTTTTTATTTAGTTCATTCGGGTGCTCAAATATATTAGCAATTCGAAGATAATACTGTTCAGTGATTATCTTCGAATAGCTGGTCTAGTTTGGCCATGTTTTGATTTAATAGAAACTCAATTACTTTATTACGAAACTCTAACAATCCAGCCAAAACTTTGTGTCCGAAAAGCCTACACACTTCATTGTAAGACAATAAGGATTTATATTCAGGTCGCATTTCTGTGATTTTCCCAATTTTACAACGTTTATTATATCGATGTATTGTTTCATCATTTGCAATAGTTCCATTGGCCAGTTTTTGACCATGTATGTATATATACAGCAGTGTGTAATGTTGCGATCAAAATATTTAAAACATTTAGTAATTAAAATTAAACATTTTATTGATTATATGTTTGTATTACATATTATTCAAACCGAAAAATAATTATTCCTGCTTCTCTGTGATTAATTTTCACCAAATAATTTATATTATAGACATATTATTTGATTTTTTTTTCTTCTATTTGAGAAATGTGCCACAGCATCATCGACTCAATAGTGTGAATATATACTAGTGTGCTACGGCATAGTGGTTGTATAATACCAGTGTTGATGATAAAAATATTTTCTTATCTGCAATTCCTGGTTATTCCAAAAAAACTTCATGTGTATTCGCTACTTAGAGGTCGCCATGACACCGACAAAAATTAAATCATTTTTAAATTTTCAGGCTTCAGCGGAGCTGATATTGCAAATGTTTGCAATGAAGCTGCTTTACATGCAGCTAGACTATCTCAGACCACAGTTAATGGTGCTGACTTAGAATATGCAGTTGAAAGACTTGTTGGTGCGTAACATATTAAAGCATTCATTTTCATTAATTCTTTTTAAATTATTATTAGTTATACAGATAACGCATTTGTTATGATTCTATAAAAATACCATGTTAAGCAAATCCATGCAAAAAGGGGAGTTAGGTTCCAAGAATTAGAGAAACATATTATCATATTTATGTGATCTGGAGGAATATATTTATTCAAACAATTAATCAGAAGTGTTACAAATTATTATGTATCGCATAATATTTCTTCATTGGCCTATGCACCAAATTCATCATCTTGAGAAAAACATGTTTAAAAAAAATACATTCATACCTATGATGTAACATATTTTTTTTGTTTTCCTAGCGAGAGGAAGCCGTTACTTACACTGACTGATTATGACTGAAAATACTACGCATAGGCCCGTATTTGATAAAGAAGTACGCACTGTTAGAACCTAGTCTAATATTATCTTGAGTCATACTCATATATATATATATATATATTTTGAGACTCACTTCTTTATTTACGACAACTTAGATTAGGATTTTTTTCTTTTGAGGCTACATGTAATTTAGCTCTTTGATTTTCAAAAACTTATTCTAGGATGCCGTGTTTTATGAGGGTATTCCCCAATTCTCGAGGTGTGTTAAAGTGAAACCGTTTTATAAAAGTGCCGTGCCATTCAGAGGTTACCTGTACACCCTTTTCAATGAAATTTTTATTTAAAACTCATAACTCAAGACTGCTTTAAAGTTACAACGTTCCATGTAGATTATTCCTTGCAACCTAAATTTGCCTTTTAGCTCCTACAGACTGTATGTACATGAACAATGTGTGGGTATATTCTGACAAAATATGAGTGAAGTATCGCTATATCATGATCAAATTTGTATTTAAAAAAGAAATTATATTCAATCGCTGCTAATAAATAAACAACCTATTTTTTTAAAATAGATAGTTTACAGGAATATTCACTATCCGAAGTAAATACATAATGACTGGTTTAATGGTTAAAGAGTGTCATATGAGAGAGGTGAACAATTTTCATATGTTGAATTTTACATAAATTGAATTTGTAAGAGGGTCAAGTAGTGTTATTTTTTATGTACAAAATTAGTAAATTACTTTTATGTCACTGTTACTCTTCTAGGAGGAACAGAAAAGCGCAATCATGCAATGTCTCAAGAAGAAAAGAAAATAGTCGCCTTTCATGAATCTGGACATGCTCTTGTGGGTTGGCTGTTGGAACACACAGATGCCTTACTCAAAGTTACAATTGTTCCTCGTACCAATCTAGCATTGGGCTTTGCACAATATACACCTAATGATCAAAAGTTATACAGTAAAGAAGAGGTATATTTTATAGTCTGACCATCATTGCTCGATACATATTAAAAAAAACTATTTTTTTATCAGATTTCAAATATTTTTTTTAATCAGAATGTATTATTTAAGTGTGTCATCAATTTCAGCTTTTTGATAGAATGTGCATGGCACTTGGAGGAAGAGTGGCAGAGGCCTTGACTTTCAATCGAATTACTACTGGCGCACAAAACGATCTCGACAAAGTTACAAAAATGGCATATGCACAGGTAAACTTGCTACAGTATCGAAAAATCATGCATTTCAGTAACATTTACAATACTTCATATAAAGGATCTGAGATCCTGTTTTTTATTGAAAATATTTTTTTTTAAATAGTTAATCTTTTTATTGAACGATGTTTTCATCGTTAAACATTTGAAAAAACTATGTTTCCTATTATTATAAAAATATTAGTGAACAAAAACATTGAAAATAATTTTTAAATAGAATTACTTAAAAAATAGTATATACTCTTAATAATTTTGTATATTATGATTTAATGGAAAAAAATAATTATATGCATTTGTTGAATTACAGGTGCGGCAGTTTGGAATGTGTTCAAATGTAGGTCTTATGTCTTTTCCTGAGGAAAATAATGAAAGTGGAAGGTCACCATATAGTAAAACTTTAAAAAATCTTATCGACCTTGAAGCTAGAAATATTGTATCGAAAGCATATTTCCACACAGAAAAAGTTCTGAAAGAAAATAGAAATAAATTAGAAATGGTAAGTTAAATATCTTTTACCACTGCTACTTAATCTTCCAGATTAGAAACATGTAAAAACTTTCATCCAACTTAAATTTGCTGATATAGTGACTAAAATATTACCTTCACTTACAATGAAGGTGATGATATTTTTTAAGCATTGATCATTGAAAATGCGATCTTAACTAACGAAATCTCAACTCAGAGAAATTATTGAAAATCACATTAATTATAAAAATGATATTCAAAATATCATCGAAGAGATTACTCTCATATCCACTTCAGGAGGCATCGTAGGTGTATAGTAGATGATATTCAGACTTGTTTAAAATCACACAGCGAATCTTACTGAATAAAGAGAGGCAGAGAATAGATTGCCACACTATGGTCCCAAGAAAATGAGATCTTGGAACCTGCACTTGTACAAAAGTTGAGTGTCAAAATCATTGAAAAGGTTTTCTCTTCACAATCAATGCATGGAGATGTTGAATGAAGCTGCATGAAGAAAATGACGAAGATTTGAATGGAGTGAGTGATGTAAAACGTGGTTTTGCATAATAAACGTAAAGGCCAAACAAGGGAATCTAGATTCCTTTTTGCAATGCAGAACAAAATGAATGAATTATGTTACGTATGACATTTTTTTGTTATCAATAATATTTATTTTATTAATAAAGCATCTCAAATTTTAAAATGATAATTTTTTTTTAATTGACGCGTGGATTGCAAACTTTTGTATATAGCACTATTTCCAGAACATATCCCTCGCGATGAATTACCTGTACTTATAAGCATTTTGTCATTCACATTATAGATAATGACTATATTCAAGTAAGGGCATTTATCTATTTACTCTTTAAGTTATATGTTTTTTGTATATTTCTCAACCATGAATTTAATTAAAATAAAATTTCTCGTTTCAGTTGGCGGAGACACTTTTAGCTAAGGAAACATTAAACTATGCCGATGTAGAAAAATTGATAGGACCCCCACCTCATGGGAAGAAAAAACTTATTGAACCTGTCGATTTTGAAATGTCAATAGGGAAACCAGAGGTAAAGGTTGAAGACTCTCAGAATCAAAATTACTCCAATCAACCAAGTGATGATTCAAAATAAATTATTTTCCTAGTATTGTTTATATTTTATTTCCTGTGCTTTTGTAAAATTGTATATTTAAGTTTTTCCCTGTTTTAATGTATGAATATTTTGTAGAGAATTTTTTCCTAGTTAAAAATAAATTAATTAGAAAATAATCTTATTTTTATTTATAACCTGAACTGTTGAAGCCGATTGATACAAATCAATTATGAAGCCATTGCCTAACCATTGTGGACAAATTTTTAACACAAATGGGTTGAAAAAATATCGAAACACACTATTAAATTAACTGATTTATATATTTTTCTGATTATTAAGTTTACTAAAAATTACAATGGGAATCATTTACATCTTTGAAATAAATTACTTGCTAATATAATAAGAAGTAAACAATTTTATATTATACACTGAGATATAAACTTTAGTATTATTTTAATAAATAAACCTTCTACATTATTCAATGTTCAAAAAAAAGGTTTCAAGTTGTAAGATTTATTAGGCAAAAACTTAGTAATAAAACAAGTATTAACATCTTTTTACATGATACAATATGCAATGATAGCGAACACTTAATGATAAGCACAATATGAAAATAAATGTATAAATCATATAGATATACATATTAAATGCAATATTTAAAACATCCTCCACGTTCATTTCATTTTTCCCAACACATTCTTTCATATAGAATCAAAATAAAAAAATATTTTTGATTACATAGAGAAGTTTCACAATTCTAAAAACTATTTGCTACACATATACAAAGAAATCGTAGTATATTTAAATACAGTATAACCAACATTCCCTATAGAGTGGGAGAAGACATATTAATTAGAGATCATATACACTAATACATATTGTAACAAAAGAATCCAAGACATCAAAAATAAAACTCGTTAAATAGATGGAGAGAAAGTTGGTTTCTAAACTTTATTAGATAAAAACTGCTATGAACAGCTTGTATGCTCTGTTTTAGATTATTAAAAATATGTATGATGACATATTTGAATACAATCATACATGAAAAAGGAGATGCCCTCGAATCATATAATTCATCATTCGCTTTATCCCTGCATGATATATTTATTACACAGCTAATTCACTATAGCAGTGCTCCACAACTATTGCGCCACAGCACGAGACGATGCTGTGTGTGCCGTGGCGCTTTTTTCCACTGTGAGAAATACTACCGATATGGCAGCATTTTTTATTTGTAGGGTATCGCAAAATTTTGGAAACAAGCGTCAAGTGTGCCATGAAAGATAAAAGGTTGCAGAACACTACATTATAGTACTGAAAGAAGTGCCATATTCAATATTTTACATCAGTATCGAGAATTGTACGTTTGTTTTTTTTCTAATAATTACCGAGTTGTATTGTTTGAAAGAAAACTATGTAACAGTGTTGCCTGGATTTGGATGCAAAAATAGCTTTAAAAGAAAGTACATAGTTATATTTGGTAGTCAATAGAATTTTTATTGTATGTAGGTTGCATTTGATGTTTTACATCAAGCTTACCATATTACATTTTTGTACTAGAAGCATGTATACAATATTCACATTTAGCATTAAGAGTAAGACTGTGTAATGTAGTGATGGACCTTTGAGATGAGATAACATCATCTACCTGGATTTATGAAACATTTTTTTTCAAAAGGGCATTTCCAATAATAAGAAAGACATCATACTTCCTCATCGTCAAACTTCAGGTTTAATAGTGTCAATAATTCCATAGTTTACTTCCTTAATATTAGATTAATGTGCAATAACATTTGAGATAAATCGAAATAATCCTATCACTATTTCACAAGTGTTTTATAAATTGTTAGCTTATTTTATTGATAAACTTTTAATTAAAAGTGTAATAACAATAAAATCTCAATCTATCATCATTCAATCAACAATTTTCCCGCAAGCAACGGTTTCTCTAGTGTATAATTTTTTTTTTCTACAAATATTCCCGTATCTATTGCTTTCCAGCAATTATCGATCAGTTCCATTAAAAATAATTAGTTTTTCACGATGACTGGTTATCGGCCAATTCTTCAACTTATTGAGGATCCAGTTTCTGTATCTAAATATACATTGAAATTAAAATGGATAACCTCCAGTTCCAACCAACTCATAAGTGCATGTGCTTATCCACTCAACCAAAGTAGAAAAGAAATAAGTATAATGTTACTTATCTAATAAGCTCAATTAAATTAAATGCATAGCTATTCTACTTACGAATATGTCATTGATGAGTATTTGTTAGCGATTATACAAGGGATTATAATTATGGCATACTTGTCTACTACCTGTGAAGTTGCATGGAAACATAAATTTTACTAATATGGACATAACTTTAATACTGTAGAAACAAAATATAATGTGTGTGTATTGTTAGCAATGATATTCCACAGGCATGGACATTACTTCCAATATTCAGGTTTTCCATTTATACTACGCTAAAATATTTCCTGTAAACTACCACATTTCTTAAATAGATAACATATGCATTGTATATCATAATATACTGACTCAATATTCTATATCATGGAATTGGGTTTTTCATCAGCGCTGCCCATTATTGCAATATGACGAGATAATTTGTTTCAATCTTAAAACCATATATGAATAGCAAGCCAAGTTTCACGATTCTAAAAAGTATATGCATACATAAAATTAACCATTTGATTATTGAAATCAACAGCAGTAATTAGGCACATTTACGACAATAATTATCATATGCTACGATACATTTCATAAAAAAATCAAATGAAAATGGTAATTAACAACTTCATAATAACACTTTTACAATAATTATGAATTGAAATTAATAATATATTTACAGAAATAAATTTTTCTTTTAAATATAACACTATATTAATTTTTTTTGTAAGGTACTGCGTTAATAATATATTATAAATATTTATATATTACTGCATAAGTATATTTGAATGAAAAAAAAATCATCCAGATATAACTATGCAAGCAGTTTAATGGATAACGGGATAGTGTATTGTAAATTTCCGATTAACTCGATTTTTTTTTCTCTGTGGTACAATGGAACTTCGATTAATCATTTCCACATCGGTCGTTCATATTTTATAGTCCTGTGGTGATAAAGATTTTTAAACAACTGTACATAAAATATGTACATCCAGAGGATTTATTGCATTTATAAAAAATAGATCACTTCAAAATCCAAAACAAAAAAAATCTCGTTGAATGTGAGCAAATTTTAAAATTGTATGTTTTTCAAAAAGCAATTGTTAACACTAAAATAATTGAAAAAATATAATAAATAGAAATACTTCATGGGAGAATAATGATGATAAATTTTATGATTTTCATCTGCGGCACTAATTTCTTTGAATACTATACGATTATTAATTGATTTTTATTGAACACCAAAAAATCGAACCTCCGGTACAAAACATCCGACGCGCAATCAGTTCTTGCCAATTAAGGTTTAACACAAATTTATATACTATACGTGTCGTTTATAAATGTGTATAAAGCCTAGCTCTTACTATACGTGTCATTAGAAAAAAATTACATAGCGAGTTTATTTACAAAATTTTACGATGCACTTTTGCAGGTAAAATTGGATTCTTTTTGTAATGATCATGCATATATGTTTATTTGTGTATTTATTTTCTTATAAATTATAAAGAAAAAATGCTAAGCCGTGATTACCATATACGCGCTGAAGTGTGCCGCAGACATGGGAAGGACTGGGGATAAACCAAGTTTTTTCTTCATTGGAAATGGGTCGCAGGTTAAAAATATTTGCATTATAATCGACTAAAATCAAATTTATGTTATTTTCACAAAAGCAACAGAAAATTACAATACACATATGCCAAATTTGACTTTGATTTATCTACAAAACCCCTTATAATACAGGCAAGCCTCGGATGACAATAAATCACTATATCAATTCATTAACCATTAACGACAACATCTGCGAAAACAGAAAAAAACTCTATTCATTCAGACTTACTTCTGAAACTACTCTGTCTTGTATGTTTTTGCATGTTCACTATTTTAAATACAACATATTTTTTTTAAATGTGTGATACTTTCATCAGTTATGCGCATATATAATGATCGCAGTGTATATGCAATACAAAATAAAAAAAAAACATATTCTTTTGGTGGATGTTTTCGTTTAAACGCCTGAAATATTTTATAATAAGCTGTTCTTAACATGCAAGATTACATAGATAATAAAACAGTAAATACTTAAAACATGTAGCAGTGACATTTAAAAATATACACAGCCCTTTTTTTACTTGTTTTGTAACTTGCTTCACATTCTAGTAATATGTTATAATTCACCATAATATATTACTGATGATTTTAAATATATTCATATTTCGCCGTCGTAGAGCGACAAGTCACTATCTAACAAATTGACAGTTTTGAGATAATAGGTGTTTTGTGATTGCTATTTTAAATTTCACTATAATGGTGATAAAAATTTATAATAATTACAGTTGTATTCAATAGTTTTTAAGTATTATAACATAATAATCAGACAATAATATCTGTAATCATATAAAAAGTATAAAAAAACACTAAAAATATATTTAGCGATTTTTTGCAATATCGGTTACTTTGAGTTGAAAGTATTAGTAATTTTTATTTACTTTTATTGATTTTTCAAATTATCGGTTATTTTGAGTTTGGCAGGCTAATATTGTCAGTAGACAATTATTGTCCTCTGGCATTGATTTACTAAGTAATTTTAGTGTTATCGTTTTTAGAATGACGACTTTTTGCGAAATAACATAATTAATTAGTTTATGAACTAATATGTTTAATTACGCAGTATAGTAGTGCGTGGAATCCGTCTGAAAGTTATCTTGGTAATTAGGTCAAATAATAATATATTTTAATACGAGATGGAAAGTTGGTGTGCAATAAATATCTAAGAGTAAAAATATCACTTTTAACAAATAAAAAAATGTGATTCTGTGCTGTTAGTTATAACATAAATAAATTTAGGAATTTTTTCACGCAGTTATCGACTTTACCCATAGATGTGGGGTGCAAAATTATGTACATTGACTTATCCAACTAATTTTCAACAAAAATTTTAGTGACTTTTTGCTCCACGGCGACAATATGTTTTAATGATAAAAATTTAATAGGATAATTCAATATACAGTATTCATTGAAAGCATTTTAAATTCAACACTATGTCTCAATTATTTGAGCAATGCTACGAAATATCAGATCATTTTGTACTATATAATTCAGAAATATGGCTTGTTTTTTTAGACAAAATAATTACATACTAGTAAATAAATGACTATCAGTAAACTGCAATTGCTGGAGTAGATATAGGTTGCAATAAAATTTCTATATTTATTATGTTAATGAAGAGTTCATCATATATTATAATAGCACATAATCACGATAAAATTTAAAAACATATATAATTCTAAAATAATTGTTCATTCTTAAAGAACATACATGTAGTACAAACTGAATGATCCAGAAAATCTAGATGATGATGTTGAAAAATCATTAATATTTTATTTAACAACAGTTACTGATAACTTCAGGAGCTAGTGTTAAAGAAGTTTTCATATTGTAAAAATCGTCAGTAATCCAGATAAATGCATTCTTACTTATAGTATGTACGGCTTTAAAAATTCGGATTAATATACTATTAAAAATATATAATGATCACAACATAAGTTTTTAGTATTATGTATTTGCCATCTATGTATGCATCATATTTAAATTATTCCTCATGTTTAAAAAATTTATCACAAGTCAACATATGTTAACATTGAGATTGAAGCTATATTATTCGCATCCTATGTTAATCGATAATTGAACACTATGTTTTATTTTATATATTTTCACAGCATTATTACTCTGATGAAAATTATTGGTGTAATTGCATAGATAACAAATTACATTTATTGTAAATTTCAAATTTGTGAACACTGTGCATTGGTGAAGAGCTTCCAAATTTAATGACAATTTACTGCCAATTTTTTATAAAAATGGTTACGCTAAGAATAATTGATACTGGAATTGCAGACAAAGAAAATCACTTTTGCAATAGTTTCTTTACTAAGAGGCGATCCATTAGTTTCAAGTTTTAGATTTATTTATTTAAGCGCATTATACCCCAATAATTGAAGTAATAATATACATAAGTAAAGGTGGAGATAACATAAAAGTGACCCAGTATACAATGAAGAACAATAAAAAATATATAAGAATATCAAAGATGTTAGGATACTATCGTTGTGCATATGAAAACTTACCGCGAACTCTACATATAAGGACAAAAAATAATAATTTGCACTTTGTAGCCTATCTATGTATTATATATAGTTTCATGCCAGTTCCTTTTGGGATTTCCATCACATAATTATGGAATTGAATATATACTCAGCAGGCATACTTTTCAGTCTCGCACTTATTTGTAAGACATTTTTTAAATATTTTAGTACTGCAGCAAAAAATCAAAATATTACTGACATTTTGAGTTAGGAATTCTGTAAACATTAAAAATGATCCGCTTTTGGGAAAATTTCACAAAAATTTTAATTACCACACTTTTACAGTACCCATATCTTATATGGTTAAATCATATCATTCATGTCATTATAATTATGTATAAATCGCATTTTGCGGATTTTTCCCATGATCAAATAAAGAACACTAAATGAATACATTATTTAAGTAAAGCGCATTGAAAATTTGCTACAATATAAAACGGTTTTAAAAAAAATTCTAAGTACCCGTGAAGAAAGTAGAATTTTATGATTCCAAAGTTACTGCCAGTCAAATGTGTGCCATTCGTAATTTATGGAAGTAATCAAGTTGATGCACATAATGTGATGAGCTGAATATCTGCCACCTCTCTGTTAACGGCATTAGGCATAGAACAATAATCGCTGTATACAATCCATATCCATATTGAGTTTTGAGGAAATAGTGATTAACACAATTCATCCTCACTTTCTTTACTGACATCACCACTGGCAACACTCCCATCCTGAAAAGAAAAACAATTTTGAAAAAGGATTTTTTAAGAAATCAAAAATGCAAGACTGAATCCCCAGTGGGTTATGTAATTGGCTGACAGTTAATTCTCCTGAAAAAAATTCATTTTGATGTAGTGGAAGATCTATATTATATATTTCAAATGTTATTTTGAACCCAAATCCAAACATCTCCAGAATAATGAAATACTGATATTAGAAATCAACACACAGCACACAGCCTCGCTTAGCTTTCAAATACTTACATATTTCATCTCAAATACTTGTTTTAGAATGATTACAATGATATGTATATTATACATATATAAAAACCACCACAGTTAAAGGAGTTGGACCTATAGTAGTGGAGATATAAAAATGATATCATAAAAGACTTTTATTATGTGTGAATTCTGTTAACAACTGACCTGCATAACAGATGCATCTGAAGGAGACACATATGAGGGAGCAGCATTTTCCCTCACCACAGCTTTGGGAGCAGATATTCCCTGGGGAAGAGGTAGTGTTCTTGCCAAGTTTGCATATTCAATATCCATATGCCGAATAAAAGGACTGCTAAGTGCCGATTTGGCACCATCAGGGTCTTCATCATCGAAGGCTTGAAGTAACATTTCCACAGTTTGAACCTCTGGAGCTTCACAATAATTTCCCCACTCTTTAAAAGCTTTTTCTGCAGCTACACAATCACCCCTTGCCAACTGGACAAGTACAAGTGCCACCGTCAGACGTCCAATCGCTTGAGATGCTTCATTCTGTTGCTGGAAACCAATTTCACGTCGCAACGCATCTGCTGCCTCATCAAACCTGAAAATAGAACACAGTTTTCTTATACATACTTGTATACCACTGATATGTAATGCTGTAAAGAATTGATGTGATAATGAAGAAATTTAAAGAGAATTTATGTGTACCAATCTTTCTCCATCTGAACTATTGTAATTATATTTAAGCCCCAGTTATTATTTTCTATTGAATATGAAAAAATGGAAAATGGTATAAAAAAGATAGAAAAACGTTGGATCAAATGTATCAAGCTTAAAGAAGACTATGTCGAAAAATAAAATGAATTTTACACACAAAAATATTTCTTTCTTGTCAAGGCCAGGTATTTATGCCACCCACGTTACAAGGTGCAATTAGTGACATTCATAATATAAAGTGTAGACTTTAGACTAAATAATGTAAAGAAAGATAAAAAAATATGTAATTAAATCATAATCTTTACCATTTTGGTATGCAAGCCATTGGTTGATAAATAGTACATAATTGACATAAGCGGATGCCTTTTATTATTTCAATTATTCAAAATTTGGTTTAAATACATTGATGGGTTCAAAAGTTAATCTGGAGATAGAAATTTGTCGATTTTTATTATGGAATATCATCGGCATTTAGGGTATAAACTTTACACAATAGGTGCAGTTGGTAAGGTGTTGAAATAATGCATTAGAAATTTGTCTTACATTTGCAATTTGACCAATATGCGGGCAGCCTTGCTTACGTATTCCGCTGCTTGCCTACTTCCATCTTCCAACTGAAAATCAAAAAACATTAAGTTGTTAAAGTTAAATATATTTTTTAGTATATTGCTTAATAAATATCTCCCTATTATAAAAAAAATATCTCAATTTTACTCCTCAAATTCTAACAACAGTGGAGCCCAGATATAACAGACTAATGCGGTTGAGGAGGTGTCCATTAAAGTTTGCTGAATGCATTTTATTATTAGATTCAAATAATTATAAGGATTCAACTGGCTTAAATAAAAAAGTTTGGTTTGCACTTTCGAAGTTCTGTTCTTTCATAATGAACAATCTAAAATTACAAAAATGTTATAAAACTTTCCAAGACTATAAATTCATCTGCTCTTTCACTTTCAGTCATGATGTGATACTCATGGTCTACTTCTAACCACTGTAAAACATTTTCTTTGGCTACTTCTTTCCCAGCACTAGTCTGTACTGTTCTTCAGAAATCAGGAATTTATAACCCTTCTAAATCTATGCCTGCATCTCGGCCATCAAGCAATATCTTCCAACCATTTTCTGATGTTTACACTTTCACTTCTTTACTGATATTTTGTCTATTATATTGAGGTTTCACTGTAATTGTATTGTTATTTTGTTCCAAAAATACCAGAGCATTAAAAAATTGCACTCGAAATTAGTGAAGTTTATTTATTTTACAGTGTGGATGGAGTCACTAAATTAATTTTGCGGCAGAATAAAACATGATCAAAAAATAGAGACAAAAAGTGCTGTATAGTATGTTTCTAAATGATCTATTTATACGAGAAGCAGTCTTAACAACTTACAGAAACAACATCAGCGGCGTGCTGATACAGATGAAGCGCAAGTTCAGGGTTATGCTGCTCCAATATTTTGGCCGCTTTATCGAGGATCGCTGCACCTGAGTCCAATGATCCATGTTGTTGGTAAAGATTACAAGCTTCTTCGGCTAATGACTGTATTTCTTTAGGAGTTCCTGAATCCTTACACAGCAAAACTGACTGCTCTAAACTTTTTGCAGCATGAAATAAAGATCTGTTTTCTTTGTAACATCTGGCCGCTTTCCTCAAACATTCTTTTGCTTTCTCAGTAGATTTATCAACTCGATAACAGGTTGCTGAAAAATAATAAATAACAATTTTAATGGAGTACAGCCTAAACCCCTTATTCTCTGTTTTCATTTTTCGATATCTTTATTTTTTTCTAGTGGTACAAATCCAAAAGGATTACCCATTTCAATATATTTAATATTTTCTAACATCTTGATGACATAATGAAACATACCAGCTTTACTGTATTCATCTGCGGCAGAGTCATAGTCAGGTTTCCATTTTAATAGAGATGTCTTTAGACTGAAAACAAATAGTGAAACAGGAAAATAGTTACTAATATTTAAGAAAGTATGATAGGACAGCCATTCAGTTGACAGTCAAATCGCAGGTTGCCCATGGCAAAGACTTGCGGGCAACCTGTCGGTAATGACAGGTTCTGCGCCATGCACGTCCTCTGGTTGAAACATCAAAGCAAGTGCATGTGTGAATAGTGCTGCCAACTTAATCATGTATTTGTGAAAAGTTTTGTGACTAACTCAATTAAACCTCCTTAAATAGAAAATAGCCCTTTTTCAAGGACCTTGTGTAAAATTACAGAGCAGCAGTATCTGTTTTTATTTCAGTAATGCGTCCCATTTATTTACCCATTTTCGATAATAAAGTATACACGTCTCGATCATTTTTTGTGTGTTTATTATTTTTAATACGAAACGAAAGACATCAACAATGCTTTGCTAGATTATTGTGCACCCATAACAGATTGTATTCAGAAATGGTGTAAATAATAAGAAATGAAACATTGAAAATGATGATTTCAGCTAACCTGCGTTCGGCCAACCTTATGTGCTCCAATGCTTCTTCTGACTTAGCCGACATTGCTGTTAAATTATAATATGACTATGATTCACGAACTAGACAACACTAACACGGAGAATCAATAATTTGACAGCAACCATCTCCGCTCCTCTCTCCTCACTCTTAAAAATGTTGCCAAGTTAATTATTGAATTTTTTAACAAAGTATTAAAATTATAAAATACCATTTGAATTATTCACAGAACAATTTTTCTATGTTATTATAAAAATACAGCATTTAGAAATACCATTTATGGAAGACTGTTATTTTTAACCGATTATAGTAGGCACTTCATTGTTTTTCAATATTTATTTCTCTACCATGTCCGTTCCGAAAGTGAAGCATGCACATTTATTTACATGATATGAAAAGTCCATCACAGAAATGGAATACATGGATCTCCGCAATGTGAAGGCATGTTCTGACATATTTTATTTTAACAGTTCCTTCGTCCGCACACACTATTCTATGGAGCATATAAAAATCCTACAGAATCTGTGAATGAAAATCGGTAACAAATCTGTTCAAATATTCATGTCATGAAATATTCAATATAAGGTGTATATTCCAAATAGCGATAAAGTGATATATATCAAAATCGAGCAAAAATACATTCGTATTCTACACGCAATTTTACACTAAATGTGAAAATTTCATTTTCCAAAATCCAATGTGAACTTATGAAAAAAAATATTTAAAGTCGTGATTTGGTTCAAACCGAAATATCTGAATACTTGAAGCCTGGTCGATTTCGCGCGCACTGTCACCAATCAGGGAGCAGTAAATATGAAAAAATGGCGTAAAGCCGAATCATGTACAGTGTAATCGTAAAACATATATACTTTAAGTTTACAATTACAACTTTCTCTACATTACTAATATTTTTTAAGGATTTTTTTTCTATGCAGAGTGCTGTATAGGAAAATGTTATTTTTTTATGAAATGTAATATATTGGTTGTTTTTTGTTTCAATTGTTTGCATTTCTTTTAATTTGTTAGCATTTGCATAATAATTCATTCAATAAAGTATAAGATTAGATAGAAATATAAAACATTCATTTTATTGTTTCATGTAATATTTTAAGCGTTAATAATTTCCCAGTTCCAATTAATAATATATATACATATATAGCCCCCGTGTAAATATTTTTTTAATTCAAAGAAACAGTATTATTAATAAGAGCAAACTTTCTTTTATTCATCCAGTAGATGCGCACCTGACGACGTTAGAGTTAAGTAATAAGTTATAAACAGCAACAACCAAGAAAAGAAAATATGTTCGTATTTTTTTCTCGACTTTGATAAAATAATATAGTTTATTGCTTATTGAAACTAGACGCCTCATATTCATTGGGATGATTTCAAATCAAAGATTTTTTTTGCAAATTAATGTTTTTTAATTAAAAAGATAGTAAAATTAATTATTGAGGGTATTAAATAAATGAATATTGATTCTCAACCCTCGACTCAACTCAAAACTTATTTCGTCTTTATTAAATCACTTTTATTAAGATGAAATATGAAGTATTAATTTAATTAATTTAAAAATGCATATTCAAATTAAAGCGTATTTCAATTTTGAGTTTTATCATATTACAATTTGAATTTTATCTAAGATTCAGTTTTAGTAAAAACTTTTCCGATCTGGATTTTTTACGATATTTTATAAGGCAATACTTACTAATAGAGATTGTTGAGTGTTGTATACACGAATTCACTATTATTCAGCCTTCCAGATTTAAAAAATATAATTGTGGTGCTCTATTGTCTGTGGTTCTTCCATCCTCGGAGAGTGTAGATTGAGCCGTTAGTTGTGTATGTGCGGGGTCTTGGTGGTTCTGCAGTTGTTCCCTATGTTTGACATTTCTATTATTTAAGAATGGGGTTCGAAGTAACTCGGTTTCAGGGCGATGTCGACGAAGAGTTGATATGTCCAATCTGTTCTAGTGTATTGGAAGAACCCGTTCAGGTACGAAAATTTGTAAAATATGATATTAAAAACATTATTTACATTATAGACTTCAGCCATATGTACAATTATAAATCTATTTGATTTCAGGCTTCCGTTTGTGAACATGCATTTTGTCGTGGATGTATAACCGAATGGATAAGTCGACAGCCAACCTGTCCTGTAGATCGTCAAGCAATTACCTCTGGTCAATTGCGGACAGTCCCAAGAATATTAAGAAATCTCCTAGCCAGGTCATTATATTTTATTAGTATTGCTGTTTTCCCTCTTTGGAGATATGTTGTGGAAATTTGCGTCTATTTATGTCTGCGTTTAAAATATTGCGGCACCTTATGACGACTGAGAAGATCGACAAGATAAGATCATTGAGTCTTGACAATAAATGGCTTGGTCAGAAGAGGAATCATAAATACTTGATCGCATGCTAATGTCTTAGGAAGCTGATTCTGGTACACTCCTGACATTTCAAAAAGCAGTTCATGTTTGTTGTGCTGTATCATGGAAGGGAAGGTTTATGGGTTAAATGGTAAAATCACAAATTAGCGTTAGTCAAAAGTTAAGTTAAAGTTAGTCACGAAGCTTTTCACAATTTGACATGATACGTTGGCAGCACAAAACATTTAAAAACAATATAACTTACCCATACGCTTACATGGGTGGGTGTGCTTAAATTGCGCACGAATCAGAACCCATCATAACTGATAGGGTGGATGTGTTTCAAATGAACATATTACCGTTATTACCGACACCCGCTGTAGTTGAAAATTTCAAATACTTTTCGCGGAAACGCCAATGCTTGTGATTGTATTAGTGTGTGCCCGTGCTTTATGCTGCCAACTTCGGACATATTTCTCTGAAACGTCAGAAGGTGCTTTATGCTGCTAACTTTAGAGGTATCGATTGTTCACGTTAGCCCTTATCAATATGTTCTCAGATCAAAAATTACTTCACTACATAAATTCATGAAGATACGATGTACATAATTTACGGGAAGTTCCAAACTTTTTCTTTAATTTCTATATCGCCTGCATCCATATACACAAGACAGTCTGTATTTGGATGAAGGAGTCATTCGGATCCACGAAATTCTGTTCTTACAGTATTACAGAGTGTTGGTATATCCCCATATCACTTTTTCCCATATTAGCTTGAGCAGCCCATCTGTCTGAAATTGTATATATGGCTAAAATTTATATTTGTCTATTTCAACGACAATATCCTCACCATTATTATATGTACTGCCTATTCATTCATAAATTTCGTTTAGCCACGATCTGCATTTCACGCATGAAATTACTCCAATACACAACAACCGTTGCGTTATGTATCTTCTGCGGACATTGAATATCAATTAATTGTCAATGCAGCGCTTCATCTCCCGAAACAACATTGAAGCCATGGGCACTATTCTAAAATGCAACAGCAGATTTTGCACTGGTTTTTTAAAGTGAAATATGAGAAGTTATTTTTATTAACAATTTAGTAATTGGTTCCTGATTATTCCACAGTGAACACTTTTGTTCATGTTTTGCTTTTGTTTGTATTTGCAGTAAGATCAGCTTATAATGTGTGCCTGTATTCCGTTTGAGAACATTTTTATTAAATTGTATGCTAACTTTTACATGACAATTATATTTTTATAAACATCACTTTATCCTAATTAAAACTTTCAATTTTTATATCGAAACGGCTATGTCAAAGTGATGTATCATGCGCGCAAATATGTTTGAAATGTCAAAGTATGCAAGTGTGTGTGTATTTTGTGCTGCCAACTTAAGCATGTTTTAGTGAAAAGTTTCATGACTTCAATAGGACATCCTGTTGCCATTTTTACCACAATGTGGTTAGGTAATTAATAAACTTCTGTAATCTATTATTAATTACGATTTATTTCAAAAAACAAAACCTTATTTTTATATAACTACCCATATTGATGATTACTAATTTCAAATCTGGTAAAGGTGGATTTTAGGCTGCTGAATGAAGTTGATCACAATTTTTATTGCAAATACATGATAGAGTTGGCAGCACAAAAAACACATACACTTGCATACTTTGACGTTGAAAATGATGCGTGTGCACACACGGAGACCTGTCATTATTGAAAAATCTCACACTGAAAGAGAAAGAGAAACAGCGCCAGATTGTGTGCGCCAAAAGATTTTTTTGAATGTGCCCGCTATAATGTTAAGAAAGGATAAACGATGTAACACTTTATATTTAGCGGAACAGTAAATGCAGGAATAAAAAAATATGAAAAACTATGTGGGATTTAATTTATTACTTTTTAACCCTGTGCTACAACAGGTTGACATGATAACGAATTGATGATCTTATTGGTTATACAAACCTTCCCCCATCTGTAATTGTCGTTGAATTGCACCTTCTACCAGACATTTTTGTTATTTGCGAGCGTAACCTGTTGCAATTATTGCAGTTTTAGTTGCAAGTCTGTGCGTTGTGCGCATGCGCTATTTTAAATATCAAAGTGTGCGAGTGTATTTGTAAGGAGTACTGCCAACATAAGCATATATTTACGAAAAAAATTGTGACTTAATTCAGCAGCCAAAAAAACACCTTTCTTTCAAATTTTTCTCAGTTTTCTCTATATAGTATAAATTATTGATTTAGTAAAATTAATACCTATTGTCTTTCTGTAAATAATATTTGAGTTAAATATATCATTGACACGTTCATTGCTAACTAAAAAGCATGGTTTTTGAATCTGATAAATATAATAATATCTAAAATAATATATTTTACCCTAAACTTTTCACTTATACTTAACACTTTTCAAGTAAATAAAGTATCATATGAAAGGAGACTAAACATACAAAAAAATTCACCAATTGAATAAAAAAATATTTCTCTATTCAAGTATGAAGTACAGGAATACCTTGGATATTCCGCTTTTGATTAGTCCGGTTTGAAATTGTTCAAAAAAAAATTTTTTACTTTAAAAACAAAAAAAAGTTTTGATTAAATTATAAAGTTAAAAAATGATTAAATAATATTATTTTTATATGCAAATTTTAAACAGAATATCTCCTTTTTTATCAAAGCTACCATTACCCTAGTTTTATTGATTGAAAGATAGAAAAACAAAAATTGTTTCAAAACAACGATCATTTTTTTTTCTATGTAGTTAGCTACTCGATTGTCTGGCTAGTTGGTGCAACCGATTAGCCGGACTATAATTATTACATGATCTTCAAAAACAAATTATCCCATAATAGTACAAAGTAATGATCAGTTTTCAGGATGCTTGTGCGTTAAAAATGTGCTTAATGAGGTCATAGCAAGGCTTAGTTTTTTTTTTTGTATTTTCAGGTTGTCAATCAGTTGTGACAATGCGGTGTACGGGTGTCAATCAATTTTAAAATTAGATTCTCTACCTGTGCATCTAGGAGAATGTGAATTTAATCCAAAACGGCCAATGCCATGTGAGCATGGTTGTGGAATGGTTACTCCAAAAGATGAGCTGAATGATCACAACTGTATTAGAGAGTTACGAGCTTTAATACAATCTCAACAAACTAACCTCAATGGATTTCAGCAATTAATAAATGACCTGAAGTTTAGTATAAATGAACAGAAACGAGAATTACAACTGTTAAAGGTAATTAATAATAATTTATTTATTCTGATTATGTCAATGAATTCTCGGTCATGTTAATGTTATACATTGTAGAGATTCGATTGTATGCAACATATGAGTATATTTAAAATGTGAAATTATGGAAAGACCTTAGACCTCATCATTGAAAAATAAATGCCTGTTAAAAAGACGGCAGGCATGATTATTATCGAAGATAAACGAATTAATCTGTTTTATTTTTAGGATTTTATGGGAGCAATGAGAATTTCAAATCCTGCTATGCGTGCGATAGCAGATCAAATGGAGCGGGATGAAGTAATTAGATGGAGCGGAACTTTGGCAAGGGCGAGAGTTACTAGATGGGGGGGTATGATATCTACCCCAGATAACGCACTTCAGGTAACTCCAGTCAATGCACATTGCATCATATTTTGCCATTACCAGTAGTAATGCATATTGAATTGTATAATTTAATTTAAAAAATTGTATCGACACTTCAATAAACTAGTTGATATACGAAAATAATTATCTCCCAAAGAAATTTTTTTCAGTCATAACAGTATTTAGAGATACCGAAATTCAAATTGTAAATCTCTTTTTCACTCGAGGGCGGAGGGGTTATGGCCTGTCTAAAATTCTAAAAAAACGTAATAAATTGTTTTTACGGTTTTTTTCATTGATCTCTTCTGGTGACATGCACTTAATGATGTAATAGATGAGATAAGAAAACAAGTCGATATTAATAAAGGTAGTGAGTTTCATTTTGCTACCGATTATACCCACAGACTTAATCTATTCGCTAATTATGGTGGGGAATTACTTGCTCTTTCATTCAAATACTGTCAATATTTTATTATAATACCTTATACATATGAATTTACATTACAACCAACTTCAGTCATTTTGCATACATATTTTGATAATTCACAGAATATAATAAAACGCTCATTATCGGAATCTGGCTGTCCACCTCATATCATAGACGACCTCATGGAAAATTGCCACGAGAGAAGGTGGCCTCCAGGGTTATGTGCTTTGGAAACTAGACAAAATAACAGAAGGTGAATATTCTTATATTTTAAATATTGTCCTGGCTGAACAATTGCTTATGGCATATAATTGGTCTGTTTTAAGTGCTAACTGTAACTATAAACTACACACTCATGCGCATTGAATGTGGATGTAACATGTGTTATCATTCAATATCAGATAAGAAAACATTGAATTTTTTTATAGCTTCTGGTAAAGAAGTTTTTATTAATAAAATTACAACATTTACATTCACAAAAAAAACCTGAAAATGGGAGACATTGAAATAAATATACATTGATGAAACAATTTATATGTCACATATAACAGTTTTATTGGCGTATTTGAGTTTGTATAACATTACAATGAAGGTAACAGTTATATTTCATTTATAGTAGTCATGTCACTCCTTGAATAATTTCATAGCTAATTTTTTTTTTAGATTATATGAAAGTTACATCTGTAAACGAGTTCCTGGAAAGCAAGCAGTTCTTGTTCTTCATTGTGATAATGCACATATTGGTGAGAATATGATGGTTGAGCCCGGCCTAGTTATGATTTTCGCTCATGGTATTGAATAGGAAGAACTCGGTAATTAATATTGTAATTCTTATAAAAGTCGTAGTTATTTATTGATGAAGTTATTGTGAATGCTTTGTATTGACAAATCAACTATTCCAATTTGGGCTATTTTTATTTAAGTATGGATCTATAATACCCATTGTTAGTATTTTCCCTTTAATGTGATTTAACAGTTTTACTTTTTAATAACTTTTACGAAGGATTATTTATAAAATATTCCCAATACCGATGACTTGTATTATGTTCCACTAATTAAATGGAAATTAAGTTTTTCTACTTTTGTTGAAGAATACTTTTTGTTCTTAAAGATTTACATATTGCATAATTAGTGACTATGAATTGGGTTGCTTAAAACAAATTTCATCTCACGCTTTGATTGCTTTCATGTTTTTGAAAATCTTAAAATCCCAGCGAAAAATTGACCACAAAGAACCATTTATAGTAATTTAAAAAAATAAAAATATTATTTAACATACCACTTTTCATGTTCACCATTTTATATATTTGATAAAAAGATAAACACAAAGATAAAAAATGATCTCTGTTAGCATTTCTCGCTGACATATCATTGTTTAGTAGTCAAAAGGCTAATTAAATAATGGTTCAATTAAACATTGCAAAGGGAAAATAATTTGAAATATTGCTGAAATCTTAAGCTAGGCATCGAAATGTCTAAAATAGTTTTACTGCAAACTCACACATGTGTGTAATGGTGATAAATAGCTTAAAACAAAAGGGCTTATGAACTTGTGCACAAAATTATATTCCATACATAAATTAAGAAATGTTACTTTGTATTATTGTAAAAATTATATCAAGACTGTTAAAAATGTATTATATTGAAATTTACTTTTCACCAAACTCAAATTGCATTTAAGTGTTTAGTTTGATTAAAGAAGGCTCAATCTTTTTCTTATAACACATTGAACTGTTTGCTCTGCGATTATTCTTTCTTCCTCCTTCAATTCATTGATAGACTTTTTGGTTATTGCCTTTTTGCTATATGGCCTCAACTGTTTAAAGGTATCAGTAATCTGTTTTCCACCATTGTTTTTCGATTTGGTATCATTTATACGTCAAAATATATAGATTTATCAGTATGTTGCTTGAGTATTAATTCTCTCAAGAAATCTGCTGTATTATTTAATGGTCAATCTTCATCAGTTCCATACAAGCGGATGAAAAAAAGTTATCAAGAAAGCACGTAACATTTTTTTCAGGTTGTGTGTAAGTCTATTGCAATTCCCGGGTAATAAATTTGAAAAATACTATTTGTTGCTTATTAAACCTTTGCTTATTGGCTATGTTTCCAGTTAACGAGCGAAAGAAACAGGTGCAAAATTGCGATTTTTTTGTGTTATGGGTAAAATAATATAGTTGTAGCAATGCTAAAGATATATTGATAATTTTTTGCAACATGTTAACTATATGGTCTATCTAAAATCAAATAGTTAGTTGTGCTTATTATAAAGAATAGAAAGTAACCAATATCAAAAGAAATTTTGCAAATTTAAAAATTTACTTGCTATCAGATATATACACTACGAGAGGAAGAATAATACAAATATTCATAATTTACATTTTCATATCATAAAGAATAATTGTTCATATAACACTATCTTTTCCATAAAAAGCACGAAAAAAAATAATGGGGTCACTCAGATCACTTTATGAACACATACTAATCATTTAAGAAATTTCTTGGATGCAATAAAAATAAACCCAGTGGTGCTTATATTTTATGATATGGTATGTGTTTCAAATTCTTAATTTGTTTTAGTTCCTCATAGATGGAGTCATCAAAAATCTCAATAATTTGTTTCTAATTAGTACCCTAATTTTTGAACACAGAAAACTATATTGTTATAAAGAAAACTATACACTTTGCTTGAAAGAATTAGGTCGAATAAATAAAAAGAGTCTAGATTTTGAAAAACCCATATCCAATTTTGCATGCAGAACATCCTATATTGCGTGTAAGTTTTATCAAACTAAAAAATACAACTAAAGAAAATGTTGATTTTAAAATAAGTGAAATTATGTACTTTACATTTATGAGATGTATTTACCACAAATTTGTGCGAATATATATCAAATAAGCTTTATAGCATGGACGGACACCAATCTTGCAATAAGTTTGAGACTTTCTTGTTACTTTTAAAATCAAATTCTTTTTGTTGAATGAAGAAATATTTATGGAAAAAAAACTGAAAAATATACTATTTAAAATTACAATTATCTTTCCTTTCAGTTCGTTTCTTCATATTGATCACAATTGAGTAACAAGAACTTTTCCATGTACAGGTCGAATCCCGTCATAAAAATACTCGTGGGACCACCCATTTTGTTTCTTTTTACTGAATATAGAAAAAATATTACTTACATATTTTTATATATATATAT
>JAGVSQ010002356.1:0-25028 GCA_022683975.1 Rhyacophila evoluta | reverse complement strand
TATGTTATATGTTTGCTCACTGCCCACATATAATGTAGCCTGAAGGTGCCGAAAGGCGAAACCCGGATCGCTAACAGTTATCTCACATATGGAAGTTTACCAGTTTTAAATAATTGGGAATTTAAAATCAATTTCCATCAAGCACCATCTCTATCTTCTTCATCTTCATATCTGTCTTTTATGTTAAAAAAAAGTTTTGTATACCACATTGTAATGCGTTGATTCTGTATTTTAATTTTTTTAAAAAGTAAATGTAAATAAATGCTGGCGGTAGGAATACGGTGGAAAATGCATTATTTTCAATGTGAACAGAAAAAATGTGAATCTCAAAAATATATTACACTACATTTCTGTCATAAATTTATATGTTGTATTCACGCAGAGATGAAGAATATATTTTATGTATCGTTTTGGTATCAATTTGGATTCTTTGGAGATAAAAGAAAAACACAGATAGATGTTTCCTTTGTGTCAATAGGTAGACGTGAGAAAAATAATACAGTATAACATAACCAGAACAATAATGGTATAAGGGGAAGATGCAAAGGGTTGCTTCTTTAAGGGCGCCGCAGAATAAATATCGGTTTTCATATTGTTATTTTCCTGCGTTCGGCTGGCGCCATCTTTTCAAAAAAAGGGTTACCATATTTGTGATTCATCCTAAATAAACAAAACATTTAATATTTTATTTACAATTTACAATTGTCACCCAATGAGCGCTGTCAGGAAACAATCGAATTTTATTTTTAATGAAGATCATTGTTAAACTTAAAATCATTTTTATTTTCATACTTCCAAATCATTATTAAAAAAAACATTACGTAATTGATTCATATATCAAGGCAAACTAGTTTGACCAAAAAAGTCGATTCAAAATTTTTATTTGATGAAACTGACAAATCATATTGAACCAACTAGCAGTCCACATAGTATATATGGGAAATATTTTAATGCATAGCAGATTAAAAATAAAATTTCGATACAAAAACTGGTTATACATATTTAATTAACTAAAACCTCGTAGAAATAATAAAGTTACTTAAATCATATGCACCGTGTTCTTGTAGTGATAATAAAAAATGTGGAGAGTTGATAGTTCGAAATTACCCATACAATAAAAAATAGAATAATTCAAACACGCTTATTTTACTAAAAACACAAAAAAAGAACGTGATTGGTAGTATTTTATTGTATTAATCTACGTTGGTTTCTAAGTCATATTTACTATATTTGGAAGTAAATCTTTTTTTAGTGCAAATGATCGGACGTAGAAAGGTATAGGACGTAAACCTCAGTTTTTCTAAAATAGCTTTCTTTCAATAATCACATTTTTTTTACACCATGTTCGCTCCCAATATGGAAAGCATATGGATCTACACCGTGTGAAGATATCCACTCCGAAAGAGGAGTATATGGATCTCGCCTTGACAGATATTTTTTTACGAGAATTGTTTGTCAGACAATTACTCAACCCAATCCACAGTCCTGCATTTTTCAGGATGGGGACAGACTGATGGGAATTGGAACGCTAGGCGCACACGCTACCAACTACGCTACTGGGGAGACACAGTGCACACAACTTAATACATGCTCTTTCAAAAGGATGCAAGTTGCAAATGCCGAATATGTATAATATATAATACGAGTACGTTTTTTTAAATTCGTTAGGCTTCGAGCTAGAAAATAAACATATAACCACTAACTACGGTCTATCTTTCCAGCGTGACGCCGGATAATTATGGAAGTTAAATTTGAATCTTTATCAAAAAACAAAATAAATGTTTTTGTAACCGACAGATCCAAAGCTTTCACCCAAAAAAATAAAAACAATGGCACACATCTGGTGCTTCACTGTTGTGGGCTGAAAAATCCCTAAATATTAAAGTACAAAATCATTT
Organism: Rhyacophila evoluta; assembly: GCA_022683975.1. Lineage (NCBI taxonomy): Eukaryota > Metazoa > Arthropoda > Insecta > Trichoptera > Rhyacophilidae > Rhyacophila > Rhyacophila evoluta. The sequence goes on along the minus strand of JAGVSQ010002356.1, from coordinate 23,130 downwards.
AAAAAAAATAATATATAATGGCTGTTTTTAACCAGAACCTCATATTCTCTCTTATTAATATTTTTTATATTAATTTAAAAATCTAATAATTAATTAATGTGTACCGTTTGTAACGTTACCCACAAACATGCGGATCGTGTTTATGGTTTTTCGTGCAACATAGCTATCTTTTTGAGCCTTGCCCTATTATGCGAAAGCTCACGATACTTGAGTGATGTTTAAATAATATTTAATATTTATTTTATGTGTTTTTGAAATTGATTTAAAAATTCAAACCATATTTTTATTTTCAAATTCAACATTAATCTTGGTAAAAATAAAAAGCTGTTGCCCAAGATATGGTCTTTTAACTTTCTCTTCTGAGGTATTTGTACAAATGAATTCATCATCTCCAAGCAACCATTACAGATTTTTTTTTATTTCTTGTAATATTTTTAAATAAAATTTGATCGTTAATTTAATAAATATAAACTGTTGTAGCGACATCTGGAAATTTTATAATGATAGTAACCGTTTTTGCCGCTATGTGGCGCTAGATGTTTGTTGATATAATGATAAAATTACTATCTATGATTTAACTTTTTTTGACATCTAATTAAATATACTTGGCAATACTATAATTGAGTAGCTTGTTGTATTACATAATTGTTATTTTAATAATTTATAACTAACCCGGCATTTAAACGTATACTTCAAGTCAAATGATATTTAATCAACTTGTAATTAAGGTTATTTATTAAATGTACGTAAATATTCTTCAAAATGGATGATTTTCATGCCTTATCTTGATTCGGTGTAATCAAGTTAATTTTAATACCGTTTATTCTTATAAATACATAATAAAGAAAATAACGCTAGTAAAGAAATACAAAACTCTGTACGTGTTTATTGAATAAATGATTTATATAAAATTGTATGCGAATTATGAAACAAATGAATATTTTTTTCAGTGAGCTTTTGATAACGACAGAGGAAAGATAAAATAACGTTACCCACATGGAACAAATTTTACAGGAGGCACAGCAAACGTTTATTTTTAATGATTTTGGGCAAAAGTAATAATATTACATAAGCACAACCTTGAAATGTACGAAGACTAAAAATTGTGTTTTATTTACTTAATACGATATTAATTTAAAAAAGATATTTAAGAGAAACCGAAAAAATTGATGTGGTAAAGTCATTTTTCCTAGTCACATAATTTTACATGCCATCCGTTTTTCAATATTAAAGGCTAAATTTAGACACTAGGCATTTGCAGCTTACACCTTTCTGCTGTAACGTGTATTAAGTTGTATTCATTATTATTATAAAATAAATGCTATTCTGAAACATTCAGGGTTACATCCTTGTTCCCTCCCGCGGTTGATATAATATTAAGGAAATTGCAAAATTATTTTGTTGACATCGATCAACCGTGTCTAATTAAAGCTTAAAAGCTTCTCCGTCTAGACAGGCTAAATTATCGCTAAAAAATTCAATTACGCAAACCATTGATTTTTATTTTTCTTCTGCGGTTATAATTGCGCTTCGTTGTTTTTGTTTTTAACGACGGCCAATTTTATAGCGAACATTCAATATTATTAATATTTTGACATCTTGGTTATTGGATACATTTGTTTATACTTTTATTAAATTGTACTAAACACAAACAGCGGCACATTTTATGAGACTGCATAATTAAAACCAGTTGTATATTTCAGTACGCTACCGAGTGAGTTTAATTATATTGCATATACGCAATGAAATAATTGGAAATTCCCAAGTAGTAACTTTACAGCTCGTAATCGAGCCGAAGCCGAATAAAGTAACTATAGTAAGCTTTCGTTGAAACGACTCACCATCATCAAATATAATCATAAATTTTCTTATTTAAATCTATTCAGAATATTATTCAGTTAAACACATGACAATAATCTTGTCTTCAAGTTAGATAGATGGGTCTTATATCAATAATATATTAAGCACATCCCCTTAGTAAATCAGTTGAAAATGGAGATCATTTAAACTCAGTTTGGACATTAGTGGAACCGGTTGGCTATTGGAACTATTGATTACTGGGACAGATAACTCTGTAGCATTTAAAACAATTGCATCATTAAATGAAAATTAAGAAAGTTTTTCCTCAAAAAAACAACGATAAATTAAAATATAAATCATAAACACTTTAGTTGGCATTACAGCGCATTTCTTGGAAAGTTGCTCTGGAGACACTTCGTATATTTTTAAGTGCGTTTTAAGTTTGTTATGCCATATTATACGCCACATGTTGTTAGTAAGGAAATATCAATTTCAAGTTTTTCTTTAACAATATTTTAATTTAACATTGTTTTAACATACAATCCAATTCAGTTCATTTTTATTTTACTTACAATAGTATTTATAGAAATTGTTTTTCGTCAAATATTTATATTGAATTAAAAACATAGTATTTTTGTTCGATTTGTATTCGTCGAATTATAACAAATTTTATAATATGTAATATTATTTATCCAATATTTATTCGTTCAAGATTTTTTTATGATGTAATCATAAGTTTTTTGTTTGTTTATATTTTAGTTGCCGTATATTACACATGAAAATCTTCTAAAAAAAGACATATCACGCCTATTAGATTTAAAAGGTACAGGATTTTGCTTTCAATCTATCGAATGACTCCCATTTGCGATATAAACACTTAAACCAATACCATTCCTACTTCAAACAAACGATTCGAAATTCTCCAGGTATTAAAGTTGGGGAAATGTTACCCTTAGTATTTCACTCAGTCGCTGGCAGGTGTTCCTGGCAAACTGTTCACATGGCGCAAAGTTACACCCGACATTGTTTATTATTAGGATGAAGCTATTCCGCCGTAACAACTGTCTGCTGAAGACTGAAGAAAATGTCACTCCTGTGATTATGTGTACAATAGTTTTAAAGAGGAAATAACTCTCCGGGAACTTACGAACAGAAGTCATAATTTGTCTTCTGACTAAATAGGAGCTTCCTGAAAGTATTATAATGTCACAAGTTTATCGCCGTAACTGAAATTCAATATATAAATTACATTTGTACACGGAGAGTGAAACGTACTACGCGTAAATCGATCGCTTTACTTGCAAACTTTTTTAAATGCCAATATTACTTAATTAAAAAGTCTCCTTGGTATCGCCCGGATTTGAAAAAAAGATGCGAAGATGTCTATTGGGTTAAACAATTGAATAACAATAATTTATTGTGAAAAAATTCTTCACAGTAGATCAATATGATCTATTTTTGGAGTGAGTATGATAAAAAAAAATAGTTATTAATATTTTGTTTTAAAAGCATAACTTGTCTACCAGAGAGCTCTATGAACCTAATTATTTTTAATTTTCTATGTAGCCAAAATATTTGAACTCGCAATTAATTACTCATCAAGGCTATGGGTATTATTTATTTTATACTAATTTACTAAACTAATTTTATGTAAAAGCTGATGATGTTTGATATCACATTGATTACAAATTTCCCGCTGCTGCTAGCGCACATATCAAGGTCATACGGAAATATCAGCTGTGAATTCAACATTTTTTCTCGTCCATTTTATACGTAATTTAATTGAAAATTCGAGAAAGTTATCACTACTTTTGTTTTAAGCCTAGAGCTATTATTTTGGTTTCCAATAACTACCTTCTTCGATGAACCTTCGTTGTATAGTATGCAATTGAGTTATTTAATAAAAAAAGCGAGTATGGTCGAAATTATCTACTTCTCAAATTGTAAAATATTTATTAGTATTATATATCCAAGTTTTTTTCAACTCTCAGTATAAAAATATTAAATCAGATGTTGTATATAATAGTGAACGATATTTATTCAACCAATGTATGGTGAGAAAAAAGTTTTATTTATTGATCAGTGTACTAAAGATAGAATATCAGATATGAATAATTTCTAATATAACGTAGTTTTTATAAAAAAAGCTCTAGCTAAAATGATTTAAAAATATTTTTTGTGATCAATGTAAATTTTAAAATAGAACTTTTTACGAATTTTATCTAGCATATTAAACCATCGTCTATTATACAAATATAAAGTCTCAACAAAAACTCCATTTTATTTTCATGTTATGAAACATCAAATGAAAATGAAAGTTTTCCAATAAAATCTTCCCTTACCACAGTGTACACTAAATACGATTAACATGCTTGAAGGCATTTGAATTTCATTATTCCCAGGATTGGTTTCAATATAAGTAAACATATTTTTAATAATACTAAAAAACTTTTTGTAAATTATTAATATTAACGTTTCACAATTAAATAAGTTTTTTTGTGTAATAATTTGATGTTTATAATGAGAAAGTATTAATTAAAATATTTTAACAATGAAGTCGTCAGTGTCTGTCAAAAGTTATAATTAAAATATATAATTAATTATCAGTTTAATCTTGTACTAAAAATATTAGATTTATGATTACCTTCCTGGGCTATAATTCAGGAATTTGGCGAATATTATTTTAATTAATATTCACATAATTTTAGTTTTAATTAAATAATTTCGTTATTATTTTATCGTTATTTATCTGTGATAAGCGGATGGTTCAAATACGTAAGGAAGAACATTTAATGACTATATTGGAAAATTTAACGTAGTCTAATAAATTTAATATTATGTATTTTAAAAAATACGTGAGATAACATGTGTAAGATAAGATATTTGTCGTAAGTTTAAAGAAAATAAAATTAATTGTTAAGGTTTTTTGATTTCTTTAGTTCTTTATAAATATGCTATTATAATTATTGTACCCCTTGATTTGTAATCATTCTAATTTTTATGGTGTAGTAAAAGCTATTTTAAGCAATACTTTTTCCTCTGCTTGTGTGTTGGCGTAAGTATTTTTTTAGATTATAAAATCTATCACTGATATTTTATGTATTCATATATGACACATATATTTAATTCATGATTTATTTATACTCTAGTAATAATTTTACGCTATCTGAAGCTTTGGTGGATGGAGTTATTTTTTAGTAGACCAACCATTAACGATGGTGTTCTGAAAAAATGTATGAAATTTAAGTGGTAGCTACGTACTAAAACATTAAATCCGCTATCCTTATTCATTCCACTTTCTATCGATAAAGCTATGCAAAATATTTATGATGTAAAAAAGCAAACTATTTTTTTTCTAGATATGATACATTTTAAAGCCATTTTAATCTATACAATCCGTAATCAAATCTTCATTGTTACATTGATTGCTGAACGTTGTGCTAGATGGTTGTTTTTTACCCCTTTAGCTAATATCACCATCTGTGTCCCTGATAACTGACGATACATTGAGAACATTAGCTGCTTTTTTATTCTCAGGTATAAAATGAACCTGTCAATAGTAATACCAATACGAAGGGCAACGATTATGTTCAGCAGAATCACCTCGGCTATACAAATCTTCTACTTTGAAAGTGACGAATACCGTTTTAATTTTTTTTAAATAAGACCATATAACTTTCTTACTAGGCTCTCCTTATTATTTTCTTTTTTTCCACAAAAGTATTAGAACATTTATTCTCTCTTTAATAATTATATTGAATTCATAATTAGATGAATGTCTTTCTTTTAATAGTATCATACAAATATAGAATTTGATGCAATAATATTGATGATAATTTATTAATCGTCTGAAAATTTTGCAGTGTGATATACGAAGTATTTCTTTATCATGTGCGATTTACTTATATTTATGTACAATACTTTTAGAATAACTTAATTTCTTTAATACTTTATTCTTATTTAATACATAATATTGTGAATACTTTAAACATAAATATTGTAAAGTTCTCAATGCGCAGAATAAAAAAGTATATGAAATAAAATCTATTGATTTTTTTCAAGAGTAGAAACTGGACAAGTGCTAAGTATCGCAAGCAATTTTATTTGATATCGTTCGTAAAGCAATATTGTAACGGTCATAGATTTTTATTAGGTCTGGGCAAGGGACGTAGCCATTTCAAAGGATGAAAGCTGATCCGTACATCGTATTACACAATTTTGTCAAGCTATCAAACCTTATGGTCCTTATTCTGCTATTTTCTATTTATATATTTTCGCTAGATACTTACATACCTACCTTACTGCTATGCATATAGTCTTATAATACATAGACCATGGGTTTTTATTTAAATATTGAAAATATATTTTCCAACGTGTAAAATTAATACAATCAACAAAAATATTTCTATGAAATATAACAATTGTTATATTTTAGTTATTAACGAGTTCGTAGATTACGGTTTTAAATTTTGTGGTCTGATTCAATCGCATTTGAATTTGATGATAATTTACACGTACTAAAATGTTAACAATGATTATTCGTAAAAATAAATATCGAATTTTCTCACCGTGGAAAATTTTATTTTGTCTGTCATTTGGAGTAGAAATATAATAGTTTGTTTTCTTTTTTATATAATTATAGATAAAAATCTACTTATATCTATTTAAGCATAAGGAATTAATTTTAATGACGAATCATATTACGTACAATAATAGGCTTAGCTATATCAGTTTGAGAAAATACTATGTGTTATATAATTGATTAAGCATTCTAAAAGGAAATTCCAATAATATTTTTTTTTCAAAATTAAAATTACTAGTATTATTAGGTAAAAGTAAGGCAATCAATCATCAGCCTTTGTTATTTGCTACCTTTTTAATTTTCTCTTCGAATCAATGAAATCAATTGTTTTAAAACAATTAAAAAAAATTGATGCGCTGATGTAAATATGATACAAAAAGTATAAGAAACAAAATATATATAAAAATAATTATGTCAAAAAATACAAATTATTGTCTTAATCTATCTATAATATATTTTTTTTACAACTATGTATATCTTTTAAAATACGCCTAAATATTAAATGAACACTATTTTATTTACTCACAAATATTTGTACGTTTTGGGAAAATTTATTTATTTTATAGCTATGTACCTGTGAAGATTTGTAGACATAAATGCTTGTATGTATTTTCCAAAATTATAAGACAAGTAATAAAATAACTATAGTAATCGAATTTTGTGGATAGAAAACGTAATGGAGATAAGTTTATAATGTAACGCCTACATATATGCAATTTTACTGACATAAAAATACTTCCATTCCATACCACTATAAATAATTAAATACATACACATGATTTTTAGAAGAGAACGATATAACCTTTATTTTATAAGGTTATAAAAATAATATTTTTTACAAAGATATGGCCCAAGCAATGAAGATTGCCACACTGCAATAGTTGGCTTAAGTGCATTGTATGACTCACAAGAACTAAAGGGAAGTAATGTGCAGCAATTTAATAAGGCAAACGACAAAGGATAGGCTAAAATTTACTTACTTAAGAGTTATAAATGAACGTCGTATACCAAAATGGAAAACAGACCTGCTTAATAGGACGGGTGGTTTCTGGAATCACCCCAGATTGTTAGATGACGATGATGATGAATAAAAGCAATATGTAGTAGTTAACCATTTTTTCAATGAAAAACTAATAAAAAAAAAAACTCCTATAAAGACCGAGTAAAAATTTCGGACCGAAACAAATTGTCGATCATATTTTTATTAAGAGCCTAATAATTTTGATAAACTGTTTTTCTGGGATATTTTTGCGTTGTAAAGAGAGAGATGTCACGTTTATATAGGTGCGTGTTTTGGTATGGTGGATTAAATGTCCTCTTATATTGACGCAGAGTGACAATAAAATGAAATGAAAAGTTTGGGGTTCACTGTTCTTTACGATAAATACTTTTTTGTTATATCCCTTTATATGCCATTATGTCATCTGATAGACCTATTTTCTCCTGTTTTATTATGATGCAAAAATAAAAACTTGTAATAAATATTACGTACTACTTTCATTAATATAAGTAATATATTACAGAAAATTATTTTTAATTCAGATTTTAGTATTTATTCCCAATAAATATATTTAATATTATTTTATAGTTTGAAATTGATCCAATGATAAATCAATGTCTTTAAATAATTAATGTTTTTGACTGTATGTAATATGTAGTATGTTATATATTCGCTCACTGCCCATATATAATGTAGCCTGAAGATGCCGAAAGGCGAAACCTGGGTCGCTAACAGTGATCTCACATATAGAAGTTTACCGGTTTTAAATAATTTAGAAATGTTTTTAAAATACTTTGATAATTATTTCTCTGTAATAAAAAAATTGTTGTATTATTAAATTTAAGAGGTTTTCATTATCTTCTAATTGTCTTTAGATTTCACTGCCTTAAATTGATTATATATGGTGCATAAAAGATTTTTAAATAATATATTTGTATGTATTAAATATAAAAATATATTCCTCACTTTTACCTCAAATGTTTTCAAACCGTTATACTAAAAAGCTATGTTTTTCACTAACTATTTTTTTTATTATTATACATATTGAAAAAATCAAATAAAACATATTAAGCAAAAATTAAATGAGAAATATTTCGACAAAGGAAACTTATGATGGTAATAAGAAATTAGTAAGTATCAAGTAATTTACAAATTGAAGCATACGGTTTTTCAGAAAAATTAAAAACTCAATTGTGAAATTCGAGTTACTGTGAAAACTCATTTTGAAATATTTCTAGGATTGGTTATTTATCAATTGATTCACACTTCGAACGCCTTGTGCCGTGTTTTTTTATTTTTTTAAAATCCTAAGCAGCTGTAATATTTAAACTTTTCTTTAAATTCCGAAGCAATCGAATTTTTCTCTCAACCAACTTATGTATAAAATACGCATAGTTTTTTTATATAATTTTGATAATATGACTATTAAAAACATAATTCTACAGATATTTGATTTTTTGGCTTATTATAAAACCCGTCATGAATATACTGTGTAGTAACTAAATTTTAAATATAATTTACGAATGTTAAATAAATGAATGATGCAAGTCTAGAGAAAGATCTCTACCTTTTATTTGAACTTAAATTTCTATAACTTGTATATTTATGTATAATCTATCAACAGATATTCAAGTTTTAATACAAAGAATATTAAACTTAATATCTCTTTCGATTTATTCATCTGTCGGAAGTTGTGTTACGTAAGCTTCACCAGATACTCTGAGTATTGATTCCACTATCAACTATAACATATAATAAAAATTCGAGAAATACTCTGCAATGGAATCTCATAAAAATATATTATTATTTTTACTTTTATTCTCAAAATAAAGTAAGTAATCTTGGAAAAACGCCGGTTATAAATTGTAAATTTTACTGGCACTTTTTCTGCAAATCCAATTGCAAACATTTCTTGAGTATCGAAGCCTTTTAAAACAAAAGTTCTAAAATGCGCTTGACTTCCTCTTTGTTTCCAATAATAATCGTAAAATCTGAGAAAATAAAGAAAACCGGCGGCGGCCAGACTTGTTGATTTTCTTTTTCTTTTGACGTCGATATTTTCCATTTTTTTTTCACTATCGTATTATTTCATCGTAATTTCATGACTTTACTTGCAAACTACATTATGTATACACATTTTTTTTGCCACCTCGCCAAAAATAAAGCATATGAATCAATATCCTCTTCTAAAATGCAGTATATTAATCTTTGCCAAGTGAATGTAAATCTTTATAGTATATTTTGTACGAGAATTGCTTATCAGACAATTGCTCAACCCAATGGGCATCCAGCTCTACATTTTTGGATTTTTTTAAAATGCTGGCAAATGTGGGAATCGAACCCGAATTCCACAAATGTGAACCGCACACGTTAGCGTCTTGGATACGGGGAGGCACAATGAAGGTGTTAAGCCATGTTTGTCTGAATTATGAAAATATTAAATAACCATCAGCAAACCATTTCCGTGAGATTCTTATAAGTTTTTTAACTAACCAAGAAAATCTTATATTATTTTAATCACACCCCACTCAGACGGTAAAGTTATTATATGTCTGCTGCAAACTTGATATCTATTGAATTGCATAGTCTGAATCCGGCAGTTTTTAGTGAATATTGGTTGTTAGCTAATCGCTTTACACATCAAGAATTTAGTCATGAGTCTTAAATTTGTAAAACTTTTGTGAACTTGCGTTTACAGATTCGGTAGTTGACGAGACAAATTTATTTTTATGATATATTTTTTGACGTATCTGATACGCTGTTGGCACCATGTGCAGCTTAAAACTGAAGATTGGATTTTAATTTCAAAGTTTACAAGAAATAGTACTACAGTTTATATTTACAAAACTGAATTGTGAAGGGAAAATCAGTAAAACTTATAACACATAATTTTTTTGAATTTTTTTGTAAATATATATATTCGTTTGTGTGTAAAAAATAGATATCGTCAATCCTCTAGTCGGAATGAAAGAAAGCTAAATTTTGGGAGCCAGTGGAGTAGACAGACAGACAGAAATACAGTCGGCTTCGCTGCAAAGAGAAACGTCCCTTGCAGCTGTCCCTGAATATGACGTAGACTAAACGGATAAAGCTGATATTTGTGTGCGGGCACAAACACTCGACGATAGTAAGCTAGTGCACTGATCCGTGTATACGAATATCCACCTGCATACAGCTGTAGTCCTTATCGTATTTGGACAAAATATTTTGAGGGGAAGCTTTTTTAATGTCATGTTATAGTTTCTATTTTATTACAAAATTTTTAACGGAATGTTTTTTGAAAGCTTAATATTACGTTATTTTTATTATTTTTAAACTGTATTTATAAAATACTTATACATTTGAATATACAAAAATATCTGCTGAAACTTCCTCTATCCCTAAATAATAAAAAGATGCTAAGAGAGAAACCAACATACTCATTAAATAAGAAAAAAAGCTTTGTATAACAATATTCATACCGAAAAATATACGCAATTAACAAATCTTAGGTTAGATTATGAGCAGCTAGTTTTTAGTATATTATTATATTTACAATAAATTCCAAAGCAACTAATTGCTTCAGTTCAAAAAAAAACATTATTAATTCAATGATATATGTATTTGAATGTGTGTTTGATATAACACCTTTTTCATAGAGTCTCTGAAGTAGATTATATATTATATTATAACAGAAGTGTTATTTTTTCACAATACATATTTTCATAGGAGTATACAATAACGCCAATGATAGAGAAGGTTGATTCGGAAATAGTTGGAAATTTTTTTCATGTACACAGAATTTGGAATCCTTATTCACTTATCTTTCTTTCTCACACTTTAAAATAAACAAACATATGGTTGATCGCTAATATTTTTTCGTAATTAAATAGAATCCCTTACCAACCTATTTACCAATTTTCTCAGTTAATTCAATATTATCAGAGTATATAATTATCGGTCATTTCAGTAGCCGAGAAGTTGACGTGCGTTCTTCTAGTTTGGGAATTACAAGTTTATTTCCCACATCTGTTGGATTTATACTATAAAAATATTTATACATATCTCATCCTCACATTGTGGTGATGAATATACACCGTTTCTGTAATGGTCATCTTCACTTTGCGTAGATCCATATGCTACACTGGAAAAAAATATTCTTAATATAATACACATTTATAACTTGAAATAAGAAAGACAATATTTATTTTACGTCTATATTTTATATAAAAATACATTAAAACTTTACATGTTAAAAAATTAGAAAAAATCAATTTACAACATTTTATTATTTATATAAATACACTAAAATATTTACAAGATTATATGAAATGATTTTAAAATAAATGAAAGCAAATAAACATGCCGCAAAATGAAACTATCTATTAATTATAATATAAATGGATACAAATAAAAAAATCTATAACTAAACAGTTGAAAAGTTTAAGTAGAATAAAAAGAATCTTTATATATGTGGATGTATTATTTTAGAGGATAATATAAAAAAAATATAATAGATCTAAATAATTTAGAACCAAAAGTTGATTAAAATTTAGTTGGTTGATATACTTTTACTGTATACTAAAAAATGTATAAATCTCAAAGTAGTTATTTGTTTTTGATTAATAGATACTATACAATATTTTTAATTATATAAAATGGTAGCACCGTTAAACTACAAATTTCTAAGTACTTATTTATATGAATTATATCACTAGATATTTATAAAACAATGTACATGGTTTAATACTAAATATTCACAAAACAATAAATTGCAATATTCGAATCCATCGAATAATAATTATGCTGTGAACTTATGTAGAAAATAAAAAAAATCAATGGCTAAAGTTTGTTAAACATTTAATTGTATACATGCTGTATTCTATAATACTATGTTTCTGCAATTTAAAGTAAGTTTTAATATATTATTAATACATTTACGTGGTCCTTAGTTGTTTTCCTTTCTGAAATTGATACTATTTGATATTATAAAATCCAAAAAAAATAAATAAAAATATAGTTTTTTTATGAATTAATAATACATGTTATATTTTTAACCATCTTGCTACGTACAGTACAAAATATAGTCGTCTAATGTAGTACGTCATCTGAAAATAAAAACTCTTTCTCTTGGCGACTTTTTTATGTTATTAAAATATATTGCACTCATTGTATAAATTTAAAACAAAAATACGATATTTTTGTAGAAATATTATTTTAAATGATGAAGATGAATTTGCTTTAAATCGCAATTTCATTGTGATGAATCGAAAATGGAATACTATTTAAATCTTTAAATACAATTGTTGCCATGAATATTTATGTTTTCATGAAAATGAAATGGAAAAATCAATGAATTACATTAATGAGTATTAAGAATTTGATTCATTTTGTAAACAATGTCATCGAAATCTTTCATATTTCACGATCGATCTTTGAAAATATTCCGTACAGGGTGGACAATAAAATATACTGTACAACAACATTTCACCACATTTACTTAGCTGCCAACACACGTTTGCACTCAGCTCTTCTAAGCTTTTATACACAGAAGTTGTCAACAATCAAAAGCGCAACATAATTTCACTTCACTTCAATCTTGAAAAATCAAGTTCACATTTGTTTCACAGTTCACTTGCCAAATACAGCTTCAATCCATTACACCACAGTTCATTTGTTATCATTATGTTCCACAATCAGTATTACCCACCCATAAAAGATATTAAAAAATCCATCCATTCGTATTGTTTGCTTTTTTCGTTATTCATATAGTTCACAATATTAAAGCACAAATTCATACCAACACAAAATGATGAAATGCCGTCTATGTTTATATTCGCAGTTCGAATATTCTATAAATTTATCCAAAGATAAAAAGTAAATATTTGATCGTTTTATGATCAAGTTGCTACTTAAACCAAGTCGTTTGCATGATCGGAAGTCACGGTGAACTTTTAAAAGCAGATCATCTTTTGTAATAATTCGTATCAAAATTCGACAATCTAAATTTAATTTAATTTGTAAGTATAATCAAGTTATCTATATTCATTTATTTAAATAATATAGGATTAATTTTGTCCCGATTGAATTTTAGTGAAGATTTCCATAAAAGTATCATAATAATACATATGTTACGTGTGTGATAAAGAATATTTTCTATTGTTTTTAAAACGTCACACCACATTTTTACATTGAGTATTAAATATAATTAATACGTAACCAGATTTGTCGAAATAAATCGGCCGGTTCAATATATATGAAATGGTCATTCGAATAGGGCATTTGTATGTTGGAATATATTCCATAACCTAGCCTCAAATCCCCAAATGGTTGAGCACCCTCTGTCGGAGGTCGTATACGCAAGCTTAGGTAAACCGACTTTACCACTTACACGTAATTCACAAATCAAACATAAACACACACCAACACACGTGCACACGTGTGCCGTCCGGCGAACAAAGGCAATAAATTTTTCACATCTCTGTGGAGTTTTCTTCGTGCCGTTAAAAGTTTTATACCTTTCGCCACTTGTAACTGAGCTTTTACTATATACGCAAGTGTACAGCAAAAGCTCATATACAGATGATAATTTCGTGTGTGTTAGTGGTTATTTATAGTGCAAGCGTGTGATAATATATCTGCTTTCGACGTATTTGTATGCCACCGCATGAAGGATTCGTTGCAGCTTTTTATCTTTTTTTTCGTTACATTTTTTATTTTGTTACGAAATTTCTTCATTAATCACGAAAACCGAATAATTTTGAGTGTTAAATGATGTGATAACTAACTAAGAAATAAGTGCATTTCTTATGTTTTCGTAATAAATTATGTACACATAATTATTATGTAGTTTCAAGTTTTGTCCGATGAGGAGAACAATTTTGTGGATTTTTAAAATGATCAATTTTTAATATTATTTTTGTATACACAATGAATGAAAAAAATGTGTGTTTAGATAATTTTCTTTTAAAATTAATAAAAATCATATAAAACTTTTTATTGTGTATGATTATATAAAAATATTTCTTTGCGTTTTCAGTAAATCTATTATATTATTTCACGTTAAGACAGATTGCAATTTATCTTAAGCAAAAAGCTCTGGATGAATATATATTATAAAGTTATTAATATTGGGTGTTACGTCACTCATAAATATCTAAAAGGTACAATCAGTCGCAAGTATTCAATGTTAATAATTTCCTACTCGTATAATACTATTTTATTCTATTTAAAGTCTTTTAATTAAAAAAAGTTAAAAAAGAATGTTTTGAGTATTTTGATGATAATTAATAAGCATTCATCATTTTGTGTGCTCAGTGAATTATCCTACGTATGGATAAGGACCATATGGTGCTGGGAAATTTCCTGGGAAATAACCAGGGAAAGCATTGGTCTGCTGTATAGGTACTGACGTCGTCAGATAAGTTGTCAATACTGTTGGCACAACCCTTGTGGAGTAGAGCGTGGTGTATGCTGTCTTGGCTCCAAACGTAAGCTTAAGGATTTTACTCTCCGTAGCTGTCACTTCGGTGTGGGTAACAATTGGAGTTGAAGTTATCTGGAATGGATTCTGTTGTTGCTGGAATGGGTTGATGTTCTGAATTGGCAGTGCAGGCAAAGTGCTTGTGCCTAATTCATATTCTGTCCTCGTGACGGTAGCAACTGGTCTTGAAATTGTGCTATGCACAGTGCTTTGTCCGTTAAAGAATGGAACAATGTGAGATTCAAAGACAGTTTCGATTTTGTAAACTGGTTTAGATGTTGTGATGATATTTGGAATTTGAGCAGCTGCTGCTGGGTTGAACAGTCTTAAGATCGCTAACTGTTGAGCTTGTTCAGGAGTCAAGGCTGGAGTAGTTGACACTGGAGATTCAGTAACTTGCTGGGCTTTAGGATTTGAAGAATGAGCTTTCTTGTGTCTGGGATGATTTTCAGGGAAACGAGATTTGTCTACTTCAGAAAGATCAAACTCTGATCCAATATTGGCGAGATCTAGGTCTGGTGGGAATGCTCTCCTTGATTGTCCTTCTTCGTCATTTTCATTGTCATCTCCGAACTCTAATTCCAAATGCAATTCTGATCCGGCTTCGTCTAATCTACTATTGAATTCATTCAGTGTTTTGCTTGGGACGAATTGATACACTTCCATTGGCGGCAGAGTTTTAGTAGCGGTTACCAATCTGGTCACATGATAAGTTTGAATCAAGGTGTAACTTGTTGTATTAATTCCGTTATATATGACTGGCAAGATGTGTGTTTTGAGCATTTGCTGAGTGGTACTGAAAGTTTCTGTCAAAGTTTCAAGAGGAGGTGTCTCATTGTCTCCGGATAGATAAATTGGTGGAAGAGTAGCGATGCTAGAGTCCAAAAGATTGTTATCTTTGTCAAAGTGTGAAGTGGTTGCGAGAATGTTTTCAGTGAGTGGTTCTGTAGCAGAAGCACGAATTGCTGGAAGTTCTGTCGGTTCAAAAGATTTTTCAAATGTAGAAGTCACGGTAATATACCGAGTGTTTTTCACGGTCCCCACCTGAAATCAGTGCAATAAAAGTTTTAGACGATTTTAAGTACAATACAAGTCAAATAATGTTTGTTATTAATCTTTTTGTTTAAAAACAGGTTATATGAGAATCTATAATTTAGTTGCAAGACAAGAACAGCTAATAAACCGGTTGATGTAAAAAAAAACCTTCTCTAATGCAATGATAAGAAATAATGCGCGAATTATATTATCAAAACTCGTTTTACTATGGCAACATTTATTTTGTGCGGTTTTTATAATCTAGCTAGATTTATTATTCTAAAAAATAAAAAATAAAGTATTTTGGCTATTATAAATAATTGTTCAGGTCATATGTTTTTTCCTGGGAATCATGGATCAAACTTTAAATTTATCGACAGATATAATCTGCGTTATAATTAAAATTTAAAATATAAATCGGGATTCATGAATTTGAATTTTTGTTGATTATATAAAAGCATAATGACTTCTTCTTATCTGGTAACTTAGTGGTTGGGCGCCATTTTCATCATCTATAAAATGGCTTTTAAAAATACATCTCTTCATAAATAAATATATTCACAGAAATTCAAGATATTTTTAACACTCCTTTTCTTTGATGGCACCTGTTAAATATATATTTAAGTATATAAAATAAATATAAGGTCACCTCAAACATAGCCATGCGTTGTAATGAAGCTTAAAATACAATACTAGGAAATAATAATAATAATATAAGACAGATGTCAAAATTATTTCTAACTACGATATACTTACAAAGAAAGTTTTGGCGGTAATTTACTGGATTATTTTATTTTGAAGAGCCTTAGAATTTGAAAATATATATAAATCATAGAAAAAATCATATTAACGATATTAGTTGAACAAATTTATCAAGTAAAGAATATGAAAATTTTACCTGGAATGTATAAGGTGATTTAATAGTTGCAATTTCATAATAAATGTCCTTCAAATCGGCAGCAGTAGAAATTTCAACTTTAATAGTTTCTACTGGTAATGGTTTATCGATTGAGTTATCATTTGAGTCTTCGTCCAGAAGAGATCCTGGTCCGTTGTGAGATCCAGAAAGTTCAAGATCTAAATTATCAGACCTGGATTGAGGATTGACGTCATTGTTTTGGGGCTCATCGAGGGTTGAAGCAGACAGGGGTGTAGTTGGGCCATCATCTTCGCCAATGATTTTTCTAATTGTGACTCTTGGCTTAGGTGTAGTTTTATATTGCCAACGTCCTGGTGCTCTGTTGAGTTTGAATTTATACAGGCTTGTTGAAGGTGTGGTTCCATGGTCAACGCTGGATGCTTGGACTCTTGGCTTGTATCCTCGTCTCGTGTGGCTGTCTGACGCCGGTGCTGCGGTGGCAGTAGACTTGAAGCTTCTGCTGGACTTGTGACGCCTGTTGGAGAAAGCGCTTGCTGGTGGTTCGCTGAAAACAGATACGGTGGCCAACTCAGCTGTATGTGTGGATGACCTGCCATAACGATTGCTGAAAGTAAATGTTTCCAATGGGGGATTTAAATTTGGTTTTAGTAAATTTACTAATAGGTGTTAATTGAAGAAGTCAAATCAAAATATAAAGTATTTCTCGTAAAAAACAAAGAAAAAACACATCAAATACCAAATAAAATAGATATTTTCTCCATCATGTAATTTGAAATAGTGCTATGTTAAATCAAATGTCATTTTTTAAAATGAGCCTTAGGCTAAATTAAGCAACAATATATATTTTTCGATAGACACGTTTTCAATATAAGGAAGTATATTGAAGATAAAGATTTAGCAAAAAAACAATTTCTCGTCTACGTTCAGGTATTTAAATTACTTTTTTTTCGGAACGAAATTCGCCAGTTTTTTCTTGTGAATATTTGGATCCAAAGAGTCTAAAAATGAGTAAACAATATTTGTCTCAAAAACGTACGATGTCTGACAGTAAAGACGTAACATTTTATTCGTACTCACTGGCAATGGTATCAATTATGATATATTTAAGTATCATTATAAATTAATCAATATGTTTATTAAAGACGTATATTATAATAGTATTTTGTGATACCTGAACGTTCTCTGTGGTGCTGCTGCTGGGCGATTTTTGTTCTTCTTGTTGGCAAGAATTCTGCTCGGTGGTGGACTATTTTGAACTTCTTCTTCATCGGCAACATTTTCTTGGGACTTAAATCGGTTCTTGAAACTACCGCCTGGAAGAGCTGGTCGCCTAGAAGGTCTGATCAGGTTAGGACTAGGGCCAAATAAGTTTTCTAATGGCAGTGCAGTTTCATCGTGCAATGATCCAGCTGGAGTTGGTTCAAGATTATGTCTATGATTTTTGGCGATAGCTGGAGCTGCTGTTTTCAATATCCTTAGAGTTGGAGATGGAGTAATCTTATGTTTGTGG
This sequence comes from Rhyacophila evoluta, assembly GCA_022683975.1. Classification (NCBI taxonomy): domain Eukaryota; kingdom Metazoa; phylum Arthropoda; class Insecta; order Trichoptera; family Rhyacophilidae; genus Rhyacophila; species Rhyacophila evoluta. The sequence continues at coordinate 4,861 of JAGVSQ010002356.1, read as the reverse complement.
TTTCCTGAGTGGACGATATGTGAAGTGCTATGAAGAACTTGAGCATATTTACCAGAAATCATTGTCCCTATTACACTAGTTTCATGAACGGTTGTGACACCTTCTTTAACAACGGTTCCACCGAGCTTTGTCACCAATCCAAGAGGATGTTCATTATCCTCTTTAACTTTTGGGGGAGCAGGGGCATTAGCTCTTGGCTTGTGCTTAGGTTTATGACTTTTTGTCGGTCTCAAATTAATAACTTTATATGTCTCTTCTACTACTTCCGAAGGTTGTCGAGAAAGAAAATCATATTCAGGCTCTCCAATATTATTGTTTACAACCAATATTGGTGGCTCGTCATCGTCTTCATCGGAGGATGAAAGAACTTCGACAATACTTGATAATATTGGTTGCGTGGGTGCAGTGCTTGATGAAGGTCCTTCAACAACTTCAACACGGCTCGATAAAATCTGAGGAGCTTGTACAATTATGGATGGACCACTTCTGACTTCAACTTTGGTAACAATTTCCTTTTTAGAATTTACTTCAACAGCTTTTGTACCTTCTTTTACTTCTACTTTTGAAAATAAAACTTTTTTTGGTTGTTCAACTACTTTAGATGGACTTGTTACAACTTCAACTTTTGAGAATAGTATTTGTTTCTTCTCAGTTACAGTTGGTGCAACGACAACTTCCACTTTGCTTGACAATGGTGGGCCTTGAATTCCTTCAACAACATTAACAACACTTTGTAGAGGTTTATCTGGAAAAACTTTTGATGACTCTGCGACAATTTCAATCTTGGATGCAACTTTGACTTCTGATTTAATTTCTTTCTTCTCAACAGTCGGCTTTGCAACAGGCTTGCTTGGCTTGATTTCGATTACTTTTTCTACTTTCTGCACCGGAAGAGGCTTGGTTTCAATCGGAGGAGCAGGAGTGGTCTCTGGCTTGACAGCATCTGGAATTTTGAAATAATTATTAAAATATTATGAAATAAACTCAAAAATTTACCTCTGATCTATATTATTTCATTGACTTAATATGAAAAAAATCTTATGCATAAAAATGAAAATAAATTTATTAAATGTATCTCAAGCTTTTCACCATCGACATACATCAATGGGCAGAAAGAATGACGCAAATGTAGAGTGACTAATTATCTTAGAAAATTCTGAACAACAGATTAAGCGTTGACTGCAAGGCACAACCTTTATTATTTGAACAGCATGAACAAGTTTACTAAGGTATTTGATTAATATGCCTGATGGATATCATTACAGAATTGACGAAGGTGCTTAAATTCTACTGCACAACTAAGACATTCGTTGATTGATTATTGTTTAAACATACAATATTTATTTCATACTCAAATGATATTTTGAAAAATCCAAATAATAAATTTATATTAAAAAAATCTTTAAAATCAAATAAGTATCAAATTATACCGGGAGATGGTGCTGACTGCGGTGAGAAAACCATAACTGTATTTCCTATTGTAGTAGTGAAGTCCAAAAAGCCATAGACGGTCTGCGTTGTCAGGTCAGGATTTTGAGCGGCAGCCGTTTGTACAGCGACTGGTCGTGCGGCGGGATCCACATAAACTGGACCCTGGCCCATAGATGGCGATACTGAAAATATTTAAGAAAAAATATTGTTTAGTTTATGGTGTGCGTCTTGGATAATTTATTGCATTTTTTTGTACGAAATGTTATTTTTCTTCTATTATAGATAATTATCAACTACAAGTTTTGAACAAAACTGCAGATTGCACGACTGACTTTATGTTTAAGGCAGTTAATCATTTGCCACTCAGTGCATAGTAACAATTCAAAATAATTCTACAAAACTGTATTAACAAATATATTAATATAAGTATTCTATACAAGAATATTCAACGAAAATTAAAAAAAATTTGTGACGTAATTAACTCGACTTGTGCATATACATATATTTCATGCTCTATTTGTGATTCAATATATATAATCTTCAAGTTAATTGGATTTATCTATACGATTTATATTCCGGTGAAATTTGAATGGAATGACTTGTGAATTTTGACATAATTTGGAATGTCTCTGATTCAAATATATAAATATAGAAAAGTATAATCGAATTTTGTGAAATTAAAAATAATTTGTGAAAGCCTTCACACTGTGGAGATCCACATGAACACATGATGCTTCATATTCAGAGCGGACACAAACAAAATACACAACACATAAGCAAACAAACTGATAGGTTATCGGTGTCTAATTGATTACATACTCATGTATCGGGACAAACGGAATGTAGTTATTAACTGATTTGGATTTAATATTCTCAATTAATTGTTTACATTCTTCAAATACTTAACCCATTGGCTGCTGTTAATGTCTGTATCTATATAGTAAGCTGCGACAATTTTACATGATGGATGAAAGTGAAAATAAATGTAATGGTGAGTTATACACCTAGATTACACCTGAAGTGCCATACAACTTTTTTGATAAAAATACTCGATTCTTATATTGTATTATAGTATAATTTATATAGTATTATATGAATACCATTATAAACCATGTAATGCAAAAGTATTATCAGGAATTTCCGGAGGTGACATGTAATGTATATATGTTACACCTAAGGAGAATATCGTCGTCAATATTGCAGGAACATGTAACTTAATTTTTTGGTTTAAGTCATTTTGTAAAGTAATTTTTTTTCTCGTGTATCACTAGCAAATTTTTATACTAACAAATAATTTGTACACGTTTTATAAACATATTTGTGAATAAAAACATGATCTGATAATACGAGTGATTGTAATTTTACTTTATAAAGTGACTCAAACCAAAAAGTCAAGTTGCGTGTTCTTGAAACATTGATGACCATATATGGAAGATGAAGTAAAGTAGAATGTGCGTTATCAATAATTCAAAGATTTCATCAAGTAATATAGTTCTCACCATCATCACAATAAACGACATGAAGGGGGTATGAAGTGAATTTAATCCACTAAAAGAGAACCTCGTCTTTGTCTCCCCGGTTATCGTAGTTGGTAGCGTGCGCGCCTAGCGAGCTATAATGCGGTTTTGATTCCGCATCTGGTCAGATTATAAATCTGAAAATGCAGGACTGGATGCCTTTTGGGTTGAGCAATTGTCTGACAAACGATTCTTATGAAAAATAATCTATCAAGACGTCCTTAAATTGCGGAGATCCATACACTCTACTTTCGGAGTAAATTTCTCCACACTGTGTAGATCCATATGCTCCACTTTGGGAGCTAACATGGTATAAAAAAGGGAACATGTTTTTCAAAGTTTATTTTTGTTTTTAATATTTTTGAAATTGATTTTTTCTACTAGTTTGCATGCTAAATGATTGTTTGATACAAAAATCTCATCCTATACATTTTGGCATAGTAGAATAAGTTCACTTTGGAAGCACACTACTCATATATTGGATTTCATTGTGAGATCAAAGGTTAGATTATAGTCTCATTTAAATATTATAATAACAATATGGGAAACTCTATAATTATGATTCTCAGTGGGCCAAAACAAAATTGACCTATTACGTAGGCAAAATCCTTTAATAACTTTATATAAAACAAAAATTTAGAATCATTAATAAAGTATATGGAATGTTCGGTGAAAATGCCACGGTTTCTAGAAAAATTACCGCATGACCCATAGAAATACCTAATAGACTTCCAAGGCTATGCGGATATAAATGTTATAACAACCATCTTTGATAATGAGAGATAACTACATGATATTGGTATTAGTAATCGACATTGAAACAAGGATACGGTATAAAAAAACTATGAGCACATGTAACAATTATTATATTAACCTTTTGTAGTTACGGGAACTCCGCCTGGTAACGAAAAAACCGAACGATAACAAAACAAAATAAACAATTTAATAATTTACAAGAGCCGGTACAACGTGCTTGTAATAATTCAAGTTATTTCAAAACGAGACCAAAAAAACCTGATAATGAATGTTGGGTTTGATAATTTTACGTCACCCTTGAACTTGTATTGGATTATTTTTATTTTCGTTTGAACTATACACGTTCCGCGTGGACTGGCCATAGTTTCAAGTGGAACAAAAAGTTAAAAACGTAAACTTGCTTGTCAAAGTTGAGTAATATTTATGTGTTTTAATTAATTTAATTACCTACAACAATCACCTCATCTCTAGTGGATCGTATTCGTTAAAATATTATCCTCTCATTTTTGAAAGGCGTCACGATTTATTTGCAATGAAAATTGCGCGCTTTTTGGCGTTCGTAAATGACTCATCATCGAATAAGACGTATAATAAAGTTTATTTTTTATTTTCTCATATGTTTTATCTATCTGTTTTTTTATATATTTATTTGCCTAGCGTCTACCATAGTTTATTGGCGATATTATTAATTGAGAATTTTGAAGTCTGGACTCGAATTTTACAAAGATTTTTTCGATTCCCTTATCCATTACAGAATTTGATCGATTTATTCAAAACTGATTGTTACGTTAGTGAAAATGTACGTGTAGTACATTTTCAATAACATTACAACTTCATCTTTCATTAGATATTCATTCTACTTTCAACGACCAAAAATAGTCGTAGAACTTTGGAGACGATAGTTACTGGTTCAAATTTCAGCTCAATTGTCTAATTAAAAAATCTAATATATAATAAAATTTGCCAGGATTGTAAAATATAATTAGCGCCTATGGTTTGTAACTCCCTAACATATCAATATCATGTGAATAATATATGTTGACTGATATAAAGATATATAGTATATATTAGCCTCCTGATAACTACCTAAGAAATCGAGAAAATCAGCTGTTTTTCATTCCTAAATTCAGGACTATCTTGCCAGTAGTCATGCCAAT
>JAGVSQ010002355.1:0-25036 GCA_022683975.1 Rhyacophila evoluta | reverse complement strand
AAAAAAAAAACTGTAAAAATTTACCACAGAGACAAAGGAATTCAAGAAAAACACTTTTTCAAAAAAAAAGTTTTCGCCAACATTACACAAAGCTCGTTAAAAATAAAACAATATTGTTATTCAGGATAATTGCTTAAATTGGTTCTTCCTAAAGATAATTATCTTTTTTGCCCGAAAAAAAATATTTTACTTACGTCAGGTAGAAATATTATGTATAATACCAATTATAAAATCTAATACTTTGCAGCTCATTGATATATGCAACAGTTTTATACATTAGTCAAAAAAAAATATTGTAGTATCATTCAGTTTAGCATGCGGTTTTATTGAAATATTTTACACATAATATTTTATAAATTTATCACACATTTTATATTTAAATATAAAGAACGATTTACTTATACGTACAAATCTTTTTTGTTATGTCAATATAAATTATAAATAAATTTAACGCAGGAGTCAAACAAGAAATAATAATGCAATTGTTTTTCTTAAAGAAAGATTAGTGAAAAAGTACTCACATTATTTAAACGAAAAAAACTCGGTCGAATATTAATTTTTTACTATTTTCAATTTATTCATACGTTTTATAAAGCTTCTATAAACAAATATTTCAATTCAGTTAAGCTTAAGTAAAATATTCTCTCAAGGATATTTTTGCTGCGTATTGGCAGATGTTATCATTCTCTAATCAAATTTCAAACAGCTGTTCATTTCATAAAAAAAAAACAAAACGTAAGAAATACTTAAAATTTTAAATTAAATGCGCTTATTTCTAGACTTTTCCATTGCGGAGTTTCTACTTTGTAATTTGAACAATCCCGTTTAGTACGCTGTATAAACTTACTTTTCGTACATTCGTTTTGCTAAGTGTTCTAGCTGGCCATACCAAAGATAAGAAGTTACAACGCTATATTTTGTTACATTTGGTAAACCATTATAACATTTAACTGAAATAAATCAAAGCCTTAAAAGCTTCCACAATGTTATTTATTTTTTATATTCCTTTGTTACATAATAATAACAATTGATCTGTTTTATTTTAAATTTTGTTTTGCTTTTATAGAATTGATAAAATTTTTTTTAGACTAATACTTATTTAATTAAAGATTGTTTGATTATTATAACATTTTTATGCATGTAAATCGGTATTCGTGTGTCGGTATTATTGTGATTCGACTGTGATTATATAAAATACTATATTTTATACTATGTTCGCTCCCAACGTGGAGCATATGGATCTACACAGTGTGAAGATATCCACTTCGAAAAAGGAATATATGGATGTCCGCAATGTGAAAACGTCTTGAGAGACTATTTTTCACGAGAATTGTTTATCAGACAATTACTCAACCTAATGTTACGTTCAGTCTTGCATTTTCGGATTTTTTAAATCCGATAGATGGGGAATCAAACTTGCATTTACCGGATAGCTAGGCGCGCACGCTACTGATTACGCTACCGGGGAGTTTTTGTAGAATTAATTAGTTAATTTTTGCAAACAAAACTTTGTGTGATTCTATGATTATCAAAATATGGGAAATATCTTTCCATTTTTAAAGCTTTTATATGAATAATAAAGTAAATATTGATGTTTTTGTATGGAATGTATTATAATATTTAATGAAAACTAAGAGCTTTTATCAAAAAAGATATCCTGAATTTGGCTTAATCATTTTTTACAAAAATATTCTATAAAATAAACCTGAAAGAGTTTGTATAATTGATACAGATATACATGTTAATAATATCATCCATACTTTTCACTTTTCCTAAATATTACAAATATAAATAAATTTTTGCGTTGTCATTGCTGTCAATATACAGTGATTTAATACTAAAACAAAATGGTTACGACAAATTGCAATTTACAGCTTTTTATTGTAATTTTTAACCGTTTTATTAATATTTATTAAGCCCTATTTGTTAGTTTTAAAAACTCACTAGCACTGTTGCCATGACGACAACGTTCAATTGTTTTTAGACATGTCAATCAGCGAGACGTCCAAATTGTAAAAAAAGATTCAGGACAGTTTTATAAATTGAAAATGTTCACCTTTAAACTATCTAATATTATATAATATTTAATGAATAATTTAGAACTAAATTGAATTAAAACAACGACTAAAATTTAGTGACAATGTATTTTTTTTCCATGTTTGCTCCCAAAGTAGAGCATATGGATTTACACAGTGCAAAGATATCCCCTCCGAAAGTAAGATATATGGATCTCCACAATTGTAGACAAGTATTTACAGATTAATTTTTTCAGAAAAGTTTTTAATTCAATGAGCCTTCAGCCTTGGATTTTTGAATTTGTAAAAATCTGACAGATGCTGAAATCGAGCTCGTGTTACTCAGATTGCTAAACGCGCACGCTTAACTCTACGCTACCGGGTGAAGTAAAATAATCTAGGTAATTTAACAAGGTTGGTTATTTTAAATTGACTGAAATATCCACAAAACGTCGTGCTTTAACATAAAAACAAATGACGGTTATATTAAACTGTAAGGGGTATTTCTAAAGTAAATTGGTCAACCGAATGGGCATCCAGTCCTAAATTTTTGTTTTTGTTTTTTAATCCGACACATGTAGGAATTGAATTCACATTCATCGGATTAATAAGAGAGCATGATAACTTCTATGCTACTCTATATAATAACATACAGAATCACCAAAGTTTTTTGTTGCTCCTGAATATGTTACACAAATGAAGTTAGTTGGTTTGCAGATAAGACATCGTAATCGTACATTGAGCCTTGAAAAAAGACAAGTACTAGAAATATATTTTTTTTAATAAGAAAATACCAAAAAGAAATACCCAGCTATTTATTACAACGATAGTATGGTTAGATAGTATATTTGACTAGACTACGTGTTGCGGATGTCTAGAGAGAGTCTAAACCGAAACTAACTAAACCATCCTATTGGGTTTCAGGGTCCTGTAAGCTTACTAAATACTGCTTACTAGCCGTGTTCGGTGTTAAGCTACGGTATGTTTGCTTGTCCCAAGAGGATGTGTTTGCCTAAAAAATATTCTTTCTGAAAAATATCAAGAAACAAAAATAGAAGAAAAAAATATATAAAGTAAATATTTATAACTTAGAATAATGTAAAAATATTGGATAGTAACAGATATTTTTGGAGACGGCTTGTGGCATTTATAGTCATTACTTAAGGAGCGGATATACAATATAGATTATAGCGTAGTCTAATTGATAACTCTACCGCTTTATCTAATGTTGGTCTGTACATCTCTGATAACTACCTAAGAAATAGTCAACTGTTTTTTATTCCTAAATGCAGGACTATCCTGCCAGTAGTCTTGCCAATACGGAGAGCAATGGCAATATTTAACGAAATATTAATATCTCGTTATTGATATCTTTATATATTGACATCTTCCACCTATGTGAGAGTGAGCTTAGATAGATGCTATTATATACATCATTAATCTCTTTACAGTCACGCTATAGAGCAACCACTCAGCAACACAGTTACGGTTACTTGAGTACTAAACTGTGTAGTAATACATTCACAGTAGCTACTCAAAACCGTTAAGAAATAACGGCGGTTATATTCAGCATTTCCAAGAAGTTATGCGCGCACAACATTTCGGCGGATATCTTCGCCATGTGCACTGTGTTACGCACTATGCCTCGCGGATATATACGTCATAAGCACTAAAGAGGTTAAAATAGGGCCTGTATAACTTATTTGGTAGACACTCTTTTCTTAATTCTGTTTTCCTTAATTTTCTTTTAATTCTCTTTTTATTATTTCTTATATTTTTACAATATTGTTTTTATTTTTTTATGTGCTATCTCTCAATAGGTTTTTTAATATTTTTGCTAAACTCATATTTATGTCGTGCTATAAATGTATTGAACGTATAATTTGTAGTATTATAACACGTGTAAAATAAATAAATAAAACAAACAAACAAGGAACTTCATTAAAAATATATAAATAAAAGAAATACGTGAAATAAAAAATGTTTAAAGACTAATTATCTATTAAACTGATATGTTTCATGACTTCAATAAGACCATCATTATATTATGTTATATATATATATTGTATTACAATATCAAACACACATAATTTAATAAGGATATCAGTTTCTACGAAATAATTTTACCAAGAATATAGATATTTTTTTCTGATATTCATCCTCTTTTGCCTGACACGTGGAAAAATATATTTCTCACAAGAACATTGCAAAAATCGACAGCCGATAAATTCTCTTTGTTACCCCTGTGTTTCATAAAAAGTCTTTAAGCGCGCGCTCTGGGTTTAGCAAAAAAATCATAAAACACTCCAGTGCAATTAAAACAACCCTTTTTATGTAACGGCTATGTGCTTAAACGACCTGAATAAGTATTAAATTTATTACATGAAAAAATGATCTACTTCTTCGTGGTGAAGTGTTTATTTTCATGAAGAAAATTTTTTCAGATAAATTATTAAATATCCATTCTATATATTTCTTCTAAAATTATGAAGTATATACACTCAAACTACATTATAAACTCCCATTTTTATTATTAAATTTTTACAAAAATTCATTCATTATTTATTTTATTTCATTAATTTTATCTTGTATTTTGCAAACATGACAAATTAATTAAAAACATTTAAAACATAGTCTCCCCAATAGTGTAGTTAGAAGCGTGCGTTCCTAGCAATCCGGGGAATGCGAGTTTGATTCCCGATCTGTCGGATTTTAAAATTCCAAAAATGCAGGACTGGATGCCCATTAATGAGTAATTTTCTGACAAACAATTTTCGTTAAAATAATCTCCCAATACGTCTTCACATTGTGAAGATTCATATACTCTACTTTTGGAGTGGATTTTTCACTCTGTGTAGATCCATATGCTCCCCTGTAGAAGCAAACATGAAACATAAAAAAAACCAGAAAACAGACTGTAATATACAAGAACATGAAAGAAGGAAATCAATTAAAGATCACAATTAATAAAATTTATATGTATGCACACTTAATATAAAGAGAGAGAAAAATCAAAGAGAGCTTGCCCAGCAAGTTACACAGCTCATATTTTATAAATTTATAAAACAACATCAGTCTATACTCACTCTCACTCAGGTGAAAGATATCAATAGCCAAGATGATTTTCTTAAACATGACCATTGCTTTCTCCATCGGCATTACTAATGGCAGGATAGGTTTACGCATTTGAATAAAAAAAACAGTCGATATTCTCAACTTATCAAGTAGTTTCTTGGGGTAAATAAACCAATACTAGCCAGAATAGCAGAATTCTCGATTATATCATGCATAAGTCAATTTGTAAGCTAAAAGCTTTAGACAAAAATCAGTTAAGCTTTGCGTGCTTTCGCGTTCATAACTATATACGGTTGTTCATGTTCCATGGTGGATTTTAAATTTAAAATGCAGAAATGCCTCCTTGATAGCAATTAATCGTATGGAATAATAATCAACTAATGTAAACTTTCATACTATAGAGAACCGTAGTTTCTATTATATATTCCATGTAAACATGGTGAAAAAATATTATTGAATCGAAATTTTATAGCTTATGTCAGAAGATATTTTATCTAATAAAGTCTTCATATGATATATCAATAAAATGGCTTCATAAAGTTATTGAGTATCTTAATTAGTTGACCATTAATATCACTTACATACCTTGTATTTAACGCGTTTATTATAACAGATAAAATACGTCTAATTACATGGAACGATACGTATTTTCCTAAATAGAAATTAGATCCTCGAATTAGGTATTTTTTAATATAAAGAACAAAACACACCACGGTATACTTGAAAAAGACTGCTCCGTGATTTTATCGTCACTATTAACCGTTTTAGAGAAGACTACTACAACGCAGCAGAATATTTGCCACGTTTTAGGATTGTTGACAGTCCACATTGTAAACTTGGAAAGGAAAATGAAGATATCAATCAAATTGTAATCTCTATGACACTCAAACTTTAGGCCTATTGAAAAGTTTACTTAGACCTAAGTTTCAAATGCCTCTTTCAATGAAAGTTCTGTTACAAACTCCATCTATTGCTTTATATATGCATTTTGTTAATTTTTTAAGGAAATTTGAACTAATTTAATGTAAATGTTTAGCCAAAATAAATATTTTATAAGGTTTCAGTTGGTTTATATATATATATGTATATATGACGAACTATCATAATAAATAAATTACAATTCAGTGTTACAGTTGTTGCCTTGATAATTTATCAGTAAAACATGTATAATATTTTGATAATTTGTTAATATTTTACGTTAAATCGAAATTCCCTGCAGTATGGATAATAATTTCAAACTTTTGCCAAAGTTTGAAATAAGTACATATTAATCAACGTGGCTGTATTTAGCAATTCATTCGTAAAACTTTTGGGCACCGTCATCTATTTATATGGGATAAATTTTCTTGAGAGCTTTGTAATGTAAGCAGAGCTATAACCCAGACGTGAAGTGCGAGATATGTGATAGGCAACTTGGCAGAGGTCACACTTACTCGTGAGACCAATTTTACCTTACGACGGAGGCGTCGATTTTTGGCGTCTGGTTGCAAACGGCGCCGACGTTCATAGGTATATTCGTTTGTCATATTTGTCACAGAAAAGGCTTTTGATATAATAATAAATCTTTTTATATTATATTACATCGTCAACATCTATGAAAGCTACTGAGGAAATAAGTCAAATTTATACTATCTATAAGTTTGGCTTATTTACTATCGTCCTACCAAATATTTGACAAAATGAATCTATGTAGACTTTTTCATTACAAATAAGTACAATAAATATGAATCCTAATCATTATTGCACATAAACATTTCGTTTAATATTTAATAGTTATTTAAATAAATCATTCACATTCCAAAAAAAATACTATAATCCACATTATCGGCTACGGAAAAGAAAAAAGACACAACCTATACACACCAAAAAGACACACAAAACGTCTATTCAATAACTTTGGGCTAAAGTCAACATATTAAATAGACACAATCTTGAAGTGCATTAAAACTAAAACTGATATTTTATTTACAAAATCTGATAATAATTTAATAAGTTGTTTAAGAAGATCCAATAAAAGCTAAATTTATATGTTAATTTGGTATTTTAAATATGCATCCTTTTGACAAAACACGTATTAAGTTGTAAACTGTGATTATAAAAAAAGTGTATTTTGAAAGAATTGAGGGTTGCAACTCTTTTCCTTTTGATAGTTAATATAATTCTTAATTGGTTTTACAATTACATGTATACAATTTTAATGTAAATAAAAAAATTATTATTTTACATTTTTTCCTTTGAAATTTTCCTTAAAGAGTTTTGCGACTTTTCATTAACAATTCGAAATATTACATTCTTCGAGATTCCTTTTATTTCATATTACAACTTCATGACTGTGCCATTTTTACTACTTTGTCTTTCAATTTAATACTGTGTCTTAATTCCTGTTTACATTTGAGCGTAATTTAAGTACTGGTAGTGGGTACTGCATACTTTTAAATATATATAAACGTTTAAAATTTTATCATAGCAATTTTAATACATATAATGAAAATAAAAAATATCCAAATGTGAAATGAGTGGATTAAATTCAGTCGGTGCTTAAAATTTAAATGAAAATATTTCATATTATCGCTATGAAAGCTTTCATGCACGTGTGCGCCAATTAATAATTAAAACAACACATCTATTTATAAAAAAATATGATAAATAAAAAATATTAAATTTTTTTGAACAATATTTTCATATGTTATTGTATGTTTTAATTTATTATGTTTAAATAATATGACCTTATAAGATACATAATAGGCTAAAACGTATTTTTTTAACACTCGTATTACTATAGTATAATTCTATATATATCATATACTTATATTTAAATTTTATTCAACAGACAAAACCATGAATGGTAATAGTGAAGCAAGTTTTAAAAACCCACGGCTTTACTTATGCATAGACGTAATTAACAATTATGTCGCCTATGGCCAGTCAACAAAGAAAGTCATATTTTAAACACGCGCGGAAAAAGTAAATAGGACCTATAATAGATATCATAATGTTCAAATCCATTCAAATTTATGATAAAAAATTGCATTAATTTAAAATACACGTGTACCATATTCATATTCTAGAAATTAATAATTTTTCAAATTATTTAAATTTTTTACGTTTTTGAATTTGCGAAATCATCAACGAGTCATTCATTAATAATTATAGTTTGTCTGTCTGCTGGCTAAAGGACTGATACATTAATTGTTGATAAAAAAATACTTGAATGTGTTATTTAGTTTAAAAAACAAAACTCAATAATTTTTGCGTCTTTCCAGAACAAGGCGCCTATGGCCATCGCCATATTGCCCATAAGCTAGTTATGCCTTTGTACTTATATGATCATTATGTAGCTGAAGATTCTGCAAGAATTTCATAAATATCGACATTAATCATAAGAATTCTCAGTTTAACTCAAATAGTAAATACAAAACCCACTTGAGAAACTCTCATCCATCTTTTAACGCTTTTGAATAGTTTACGATAGGGTTGGGCAAATCTTTTAACTGTCGGGCCACATTACGGATGAATGTGTAATAAACAATTATTTTTCTATTTTTATTCGAGTTAGCAGCGTGTATACTTATAAATACGTTTCCACAATATGAAGACATGTATTTATTAATTGTATTCTATGGGAATCAGTTGTCAATATAAAATTAATGTCTCACAGTGTGTGATTATTTGTAAGGTACGTATATTAAAATCATAAATTCATTCACTAATAGTGTAAGCTTTTTATCTTCCTGGTCAATTTTTTTTGGCCGCTATTTTGATTTAGCTGTCATTTTCTCAATTCATATCTGGATAATTGTAGAGAATAGTCAATAACAATTTATTATCGACCATCTAACGCCGTACAACGTGTTAAAATGATTTACACATTTTATTTAAAATTTTTTTTAACTTTTGGCAACAAAACTTTTTTTCAAAATTTTGACTTGGATGACTTTATTAATAAACATAATAGCTAATGGAGTACTTCAAATTCTCAATTGATACATTAACGACCATTAAACTTTTGTAGAGTAACCATATGGTGCGCCATTTGGGCCATATGTATTTGAGGATGCTAGAGACAATGCTGTAACAGTTATTGGTGACTTTCTTGTGCCCAAATTGGATCTATTGGACATACAGCACATTATGTGGTTCTATTATGGGACATAACTGTAACATCACACACAGCTACTACTACAGTGTAAATTTTAGTACACACATACACACTTGTACATCGACCTGGAACATAAAACGCACCCTATGTATCAATGCTCTAAAATAAATGCGAATTATTTAAATAATAAACTAATTTATTTCGATATGAAAACGTAAATTGAGGTTCCAACGTTGTAGTAAATTTATAATTTAAAATTCAAAATTTTTAAAACAAAACTTTTCAAAATGTGATAAAGCTCATATAATAATATGAGAGCGGATGTGTGCTTTCCAGTTTTCATAAGCTCGCAATGATTCAATCATCATCGATGCAAAACGTATTCTACACGTTGCCAAAAATACACTTTTTCATACTATTTTTAAACTTGTGCTGGTTCATTATTAATGTTTATATTTTACGATGTTCGATATGAATAAATTTTCTCAAAAGCTTTCGATAGTTTCACAATCGAGAGGAAAGTTTATTTTTGAAATACTAGTACATATTGAAAAGATACGATTGCAAAAAATATTTCACACGAACTAATTTATAAAAACTTACTTAAAACAAAATAAATTACATAAGATTTCATAAAGATAAAACCAGTTACATATTCTTTTATACATCATATGTGTCTTATTTACCGACTTTAATATACTTCATTTCTCAATATATAATTTATCCATATTTGGTTATTCGAAAAATCCAAAAACACTGAATTGAAATTATGAAAAACGTATTACTATGCTACAATAGTCGCATTTCTATATATATAATATATGTTACAGTTAAAGTGTAAGCTTTGATAATGCATACTGACTTTGGAAAGGGAAAAGGAGGTAAGCCACATATAACAAATTTTTCAGGAAGCACAAAAAACGTTTATTCAATAATTTTGACCCAAAGTTAAAAAAATTAAAGAGAAACAACCTTCAATGCATGACAACTAAAACTGGTATCTTATTTACTCAATATGATATAAATTCAATAAGTTATTTAAGAAAAACCAGTAAATAACTGCTTTGGTGTTAAAAGTTGTGGGCTTAAACTCCACAACTGCTTAAGGATTTTAAATATTTTAAAAATTCCAATACCTCGATGAATTAGCTAATAATTAATTATTATAGAAAACATTCTGTTAAAATAAGCTTTCAGCGTATGTTATCAGTAATTTAGTTTATTTAAAAAATACACACAGGAATAATTTTAATATTTACTTTATATTTAATTTCAGTTGAAAACAATGTATTCTTTTTATAAAACCGGCTCTTTTTCTATAAAGTAAAATGATATTATATTTTTTAATATAAGTTTAAGTTATATTTATTAACCCTTAACTAATATCACTAGAAGTTGACAGAACACAATTAAAGTGATTAAAGATGTCATTACAAAAAAAATTACTGTACCATTTCAAATATTCTTCCACATAAATATTTTATAGTTTGTTTCATTAGTAATATACTAATGGTATAGATTAGACCGTGACATTAAAAATCAATTAAGTAAACACTGTTTAACGTATTCTCAGACAGCATAAAGATACATATTATAATGCTCGTTTATTTCTCTGTTTAACGATAATTACACGCTTAATAGAATAGTTTTATTTATAAATACATATATTTTATTTATTTATACATATATTTTTTTATTATGTATATAATACATATAAGGTAGGTCAAAATTTTCTTCTATCTTTAAGGATAATATTTTATTGGCTTGATAACTGATTGAGAATATAGATCTAAATCCCAGAATGAAAATTTTAAATAGGCCATTCAAATATGAAAAATTATAAGCTTTTTGTCCGGACACGACAAAAAATAAATTTTGTACTGTTCATTTATGTAAAAATATTTGCATTATCAAGATCTTGATATGCTAAATCCATGAGAATATGCAATCATATTTAAATTTATTCATTTGTTATTGTGATAAAAAAATCTACCTATTGCATTAACTCTTTGACTATCATCGCTGTAAGCACACAAAAGCTCATTTACTTAGATTCTAATGAAAGATAACTCAACTATTTTTAAGCGCTAATCTAAAAACAGAAACCTCCCTACAAGATAATTCTAATTAGTGGCCAAATTTTAATATTGCACATGTATCAATTGGTTGATATAATTAAACAGTTATTGAAATTACAAGCAAAAATAAAAATGAAATACACATTTAAAGAGTAAAGCATATTATATTAAATTCTCATACTAAATTCAAAAAAGGTATCTACATAACGAATGACATGCAAGACTTTATTTTTGCTATACCACATTTAATGTGGCAGTATACACTTTGCATTGGACGACTGCTTAAAAATAAAATTTGGGTGATACGAAGATATATATATATATAATATATAAAGAAAACCGATGGATCTTTTATATCTAAAGAAAAATATTAGCTTATATTATGACATATTTCAGTATTCCAACCCGTATATCATAGGTTATAAAACTGTAAAGGGACGTTATGTCAAAATATTCGTTTGGTGCCAAATAGAAATGTTCATCTGAAATCCAGCTGATCCAAAAACGCTGTATTGCCATATACATATAAACATATATGTATCGACTGTAGGAAAGAAAACGTATGTAACTCACACAAAAAAATATTACAGGAGACACAAAAACGTTTATTCAATAATATTTTGAGCTGAAGTTGTTAAATAGACAACTATAAAATGCATAAATACTAAAACTGGTGTTCGAATTGGTGGTGAATCTGATATACAAATTTAAGAAAAACCAAAAAAAGTTCTTTCTTTAATCTCAAATTTTACCCATCTTTCATTTGAAAGCTAAATTTATATACTAATCTGCTATTTGTACCTTACGTTTTTTTGATAAAATGTGTATTAAGCTGTATACAAACATTCAAATTGAGGATTACTTCTTTTTTTCTTTCCACAGTCGATACATAAACTAGTCAATATATTCAGATAAACCATTCCAATTAAAGTACACAAAAAAATGCTAAGCCTAACCTAACCTAACCAATAAAAAAAAAGTCGTAAAAAATTATTTTAGCAAAGTGATTCAACAACCAAAACATTGTATTTTAAAAACACTCATGCATATCTCAGTTCCAGTGTCTTTATTGTTGAAAAAAATATTATTTTTAAGCCGAGGGGTGCGTCCTTTTTCTTTGATACAGTTGATATATAAAAAATGACATAAAATTTATGCCCATATATTTGGCATTTTATGTAGAGGCTGTTATAATTTACGTGCACGATATTCGGAAAGTAGAGAGCAGGTGTACATGTTTTTCATAATTCGGGTTATGTTTAAGGTAGGCGAAAAGCAATATGGTATTTATCCACTGAAGTAGCCACCCACATATAGTCATATTCATTTATCTGACACAACAACTCATCAGCGTAATGTATATAGAGTTTAAGATTTAATATTTTCATCTTCTTTAGAGTATTAAAGCTCTACACAAGAAAGCTTTGTGAAATTTTATGTTGCTTTTTTATAACGAAAAAGTGTTTCGTCGAATTTTAATGAGACTAATTTTTGACACCTTAGCATGATACAATATTTACAGACACATTTTATGTTGTAACCCAATTTTGTTTGGTCGCCATTTGGCTGTAATTTGTCAGTTTATATTTTGATTATCCTAGAGCGGGGTTTCCCAAACTATGTTTTTATACACTGTAACAAATTTAAACCCAACCTAAAAAAATAACCTACGTGTTCCGTTAAAGTTTCTGGGCTTGGACAGTGTTTCATTTCAGAAAAAGTTTGAAAAACCCTGTCGTAGAGAATGGTCAATAAAACTTTATTATAGAGCATCTAACAGTGCAAAAACGTGTTGAAAAACTTAAAATATTTTATTTAAAGAATTCTTTAATTATGAACCATTTTAATTTGGGTGGCATTATTAATAAATAGAATAGCCGCCATTGGGGCACTGAATTTTTTTAATTGGCATACTAACGCTATTTGGGCTGGCGGTCTCGTTATGGAATATTTATTTAACGATGCTAGAAGCAATGCTGCAACAATTACTGGTGACTTTCTTATACACAAATTGGACCAATTTGGTTTAAAATATATATGCTTTAAACAAGATGGTGGCATATTACACACATCTCTTGCTATGATAAAAAATTTGGCTCACACATGTAAATTAGCCTGGAACATTATCATCACCTATTTAAGCAAGTATTTCGCCTCAGTGGCTTGGTAAATAAACCATTCTTGTAAAACCGGCTGCATCGCTCGCTGTTTATTCTTATATTTATTATAATACGATATATAGTCGATGAATTTAATGATTTCATAACATAAGCCACATAATATAAATAAACAAGATACATTTTCGAACTTAAGAAATAGTGCTCCACATAAATAAATGCAAATACAATAAAAAATAAAATGAGACAGATATTGTCAAATTTATCAACGTCCGACGTAAATCATTGTCTATTTACATTATCTACAACAATAATTATATAAATACAACAATAATAAATTTTTATTTGTATTATATTTCAAGGAGCTTTTTTAAAGTGGCTTTTAATCAATATTTATAAAAAAATAGTTTAAACAACTTTAGTTATCTGTATAATATTAAGCTTTATCTGAAACAGACACGTTAGAAAAAATATGCCGCAAACAAGTACCGCATACACATCAATTCATTTAAGAAGAATTGTAATTCACAAACTTTAATCAACTTTTTATTCATAAAAATAAGCTTTCACTCATTTAATTTAGTATATTTGATGAGAAAAAATAATATTTTAACATTTGATATATATTTTTTACTTAATTTCGATATTTTATTGTATATAGTTTAAGTAGTTGTAGAATTGTGAAGGAAAATATTAGTTGGAACGCTGTATGCTAGCTTATCCAAAGTTTCTCGGCTTGTTTATACGAAGATAAGTTTTTGTCATTTTCTTGTGTAACTCGGTAATAAAATTCCTAGCCAAAAATGAGTGTAGGAAAATAAACGATAATTTATTACGTCTGTCGCGTACCATTATCAGTTTGCTTTTTCATGGTCAATGTCATCATAAATTTATTGATATTAGATAAAAAAATGTGTTATTGTTTATCAAAGAATAAACGCGATTTTATGATACTAAGCAAGCACCTCTTTAGACTTATTTGCTTATGTATAAAAAGAATTAAAGTAATCACATCCGGTATTAATTTTCTCATATTTCAGTTGAATGGAAAATACTTCCCAGTTAGTTTTTGCAATGTAATTTTAAAGAAAAAAACTTTTTGCAGTACATATGAATGTCCAAGAACATGTACGGAGCGGGAGGAGTTACTCAAGTCGGTCCAACCAGATGTTGGACCCATCGGGCCATTTGAATTATTAGCCACAAGGGCAAATTTTATTGCTTTTAAAAAGTTTACGGCGTCATACGGCGAGTGCGATGATCTCTTCATAAAAATAGCTTAGCCAAATAAGTCTTCATTTTTTCAATTAGCTTTTTTTATGATCATATTTCATTTAACTTTAGCACACTTAAGTGCATGGCAACTTAAGTTTTGGGTAATTTATATTTACTCCCGGGACATTCCCGTCGAATAAAGTAGATCGCTTCTCGATATCAGAGCTCCGGGATACGTCTGATTAAGGCTAGGCGTAAGAATGGGGCGGGTGGATGGTGGGCACACTTGGACCTCGTATAACACGTAGCTATTTCGCTGCAACTGTCTTCTGAATATCATGATTGATTCATCTAACATTTCGTCTATTTTTTTTCCGTTAAAAGCAAGATTGTTCAGTATTTCGTGGATATCTTGAATAACCAGGTCATCAAATCCTTCTTCATCAATACCACGATAAACTTTAATTGTTTTTTCGTGATAATTATCTATTAGTGGTACATTTTTTGCAAGCAGAAATTTAAAGTAGATTTTTTATTTCTTCGACCATGAAGTTTTGTGTGGAAAATTTGGAATATATTGAAATATGGAAAGACAAATCGCTTTTCAATCCGCCCATGGCTTACCAATTTTCATTTTTCTTTCAATACTCTTAATTTGGCCGTCGAGACGGAACTCGATGCGCTTGCCGCATCTCGGTATCGTTCGCGATTAGCGAGATCTAACGAATTTAAGTTTGACGCATGTACCTCCGAACCAAAAGATACGCTATAAACAGTGGTGCTTAAACCGTCTTGCGTCAGCCAATCTGACCGGTATTTGGTTTCATCGCGATGTGCTTGCTGAGACTAACGTCGCTATGCAAATCCTGTCTCGATATCTCAAAGTTTCATTCAAATCTAGACGAATATGATGAATGCAAATTTTTTGCGATGGCATGATCTAGTAGCGTCTAGATTAGAGATTTTAGTTAATTATTAAATGATTTTTTTCTAAAACTGCTAAAAATTTACATGCCAAAAGTAGACACTCGCTTATCAGGCAGTTTTAAAAAGTGAAATTCAAAAATTCTTAAGTGTCTTTTGATAATGAAAACTTACAACCTATCTTTAAAAAGAGTCAGATAAGTAATATTGTGTTAAAGTGATATTAATGACGAGTAATCTATATTATATATAAGTATTTTAAATATACGAGTAAACGTATATTTTTTATTTGTTTATTGGAAGAAATAAAGTCTATAGATTTGAAAATATTTTGGAACGCATACCCAACACTTGATATGAACTTCAAATCTCGTGAAACGCGGATTTGTACTATACGACGTTTTTCTAACACTATAGAACCATGTTATACAAGGTCGAATGTATATCATTTCAATTCTTGGCATATTTTGCCATTTATAATGCAAAATTTAGCAAAAATTCGCAACCGCTAAGTTGTTTCAATATACATATCAATATTCGTTTCCAATCAGACTCAAAAACTGTAGCACTTAAAACAATTTTATGAATTTCTTTGCGTGTCATATAAATTCACTTTTTATGTAATGTTATATTCAAAACGAAATAGTATATTTAGTATAATAATATGTATCTACAAATATACCGGAAAGGTAAAACTTAGCATATAAACGAGAGTAATCCATCTACCCCAGCCATAAAATCGAATAACTCTTGCAATAAAACTTAAAAGTGCACGAACTGAATTTTAAATTACGCAAAAGATAAAATAATAGGAAGACGCTGAATCTGCCATTAAAACCATTATCTTCTTGCAGCTAAAGTTTCGAGAATAACATTAACCGTACACTTTCAATATAACATTACCCATCTAATAAGATGAAAAATTCACAGACAATAAAAATAAATAAAACTTATATTTTCATTCTGTGAAATCAATCAATATTATTATTTTTTTAAGGTTCAAGGAGGTTTTAATTAGAAAAAAAACAACATAGCAATAATCTCAATATATATATAAAAGTTATTTACGGTCCACTTAATATAATATTAAACATTTTTTTCCCATGTCCGCTCTGAAAATGTAACACATGTATCAATGGATGTGAAGATGTCCACTTAAAATTGATTATATTGATCTTCGTAATTTGAAGATACATTTTTGGCGTCAACTACCAAATTCCTTGGCCATTTTGAATCTTTACGAATTTTTAAAGTCCGACAGATATTTGTATTATATTTACAACCTCAAGCTTCAAAACTTTCACAGTAACCACTTGATCAGCGACTTTAAGGACTGGAAGATGTATTATATTGTATTTTTTTCAATTAAATACGTAATTGTCATATTGTATTTTTCTATAATAGTTTCACAATTTTTATAGTTTTATGCCTCTTTAAAAGCTCGATTGCGATAATGTTAATACTTTTTTTCAATTCACATAATTAGGTGAGTTCTGTATTTCTGAAACTAAGCTATATTTATAACGGAAGCTTTTAAAATAGCTATGCACCTAACTATATGTATAGTGCTCTACACAATACAATTCTATTTAAGAAGCTTTCTATGAAAACTGGCTCAACGGCGTTTATTTCCTTGTGATTCGTTTCATCTCTCAATTAACTATGGCTTACACTTTTAATGAATATTTCACATAAAGATAAGCTTTTGAAAACTTCAAAGTATATATTCTTTACTCGTTAAATATAAAACTATTTAAAATTTTATTTAAAAATAAATTACTTAGGACGGTATACTAACTTGTAATATGTTGTTAATTTACTTTTAGTGTTGAACATCTGGTATGTTTTTGTATATTGCCGTGGAAATAGCATGAGATTGTTACAAAAATAACCCAGTAACAATATTTCATAGTCTTTATTATCTTTAAAATTTACGTGAATTAAGTCCAAATTGACAACACATATTTTGGGTAGAAAAGCTGTTTGAATATATAATACTTTAAATGTAATAATACTTTTAAAGTTCATTAGTCTTCCCGGAAACGTAGAGCCTAAGCTCACCCGCCTTACAATTCGGGGAATGTGGGCTCGATCCCCACTCTTACATTTACAAAATCTAAAATTGCAAGAATGGATTGAGCATTATTTGACAGCAATTCTTGCGAAAATAAAACATGTCTTCACTTCCGGAGTGGATATCTTTACATTTTTTTGTATTTTGATATTTATCGTTTAAAAATGTCACTTTTTGTAATAATCTATACTTGTTTCCTCAGTAATAGGTACGCAACTAGTATCTGCAAAATGCGAGCTAGATTTCCAGATAATTTTTAGTTAAAAAAAAACCGAAAATGCAAGATTAGTTGCGCATTAGTTTGAACAATTGTCTGACAACCAAGTGTCATAACAATTAATCTGTCAAGTCATGTCTTTACATCGCGGAAATCCATATGCTCTATTTTTGGAGCAAACATGGTATGTATAAAAACAATTGTCTTAATATGATAATATCTTTTTCTTTTTTATCTTTTCGGTAATTGCTTGCACCAGAGGTCAAGAGTTCAAATCCCGTTATTGCACTGGGTATCCAATTAGCTTGAATGGTTCATTGACAATTGATCCATGCAAAAAGTAACTTTATTAAAATTGTATTAAATATTATTCAAAAATAAGAACGAAGATTTCGAAAATTCATTAAAGGTCCATCCATCGGCATTATTCAGGTGTCAAAAGTGGATTTGATAAGTGTCTCTCTCAAATTAGGAAATTGTATAAATGGTGAAAATCAGGATTGTAAGGATATTTTTATAGATTTATTTAAGATAATTGACTGTTATCTTATATATCGTTCATCTTGCCTTGAATCTCTTGATTTTAAAATGTTTCATTCAAATTGTGTTTCTAACTATTAAGATTTAATGCAGAATTTAAAAAAAATAAAAAAATGTTTTCTACCCCTCTTTGGATCCGTTTATCTTCGAAATCCTTTCAAAGAACAATGATAAAATATACAAAAAGATAAATAATAAAGTATTAATAAAAATACTGAAAATAAATTTTTCAATAAACTTTCTGAACTGTTCTTAAAATGCTTGACAGCAAAATATAAGTTTAGTAAAATTATATGATATTGTTCAGCATCTTGAATATAATATTGTGAAAAGATACTACAGACCAGCGAAATTGCTTTATAATCTTCAAAAACTTGTTAAATTTAAGATATAAACGATAAATCTGAAATAACAATGTATTTAAATGTCAAAACAGTATAAAAGAAGAATTCTTAGCGAAATCAGACATTGTTGTAACGGAAACTGAAGCACTTTCAGAAATTGGTTTTGAAGACATTTGTACTATGACTTTAATAATCATTTTTTATTTTACTGGACACAAATTTGCCAAACAATTGTTTATGAATATATAAATATTATTATTTTTGTGTCTCCGTGCTCCAAATTCATTTCTCATGTGAAGCATATGGCCACCAAATGTCGCTGCCAGAATTCTGTCACCCGCCAGTCACTTTGTATCTTTTTAAGTTGTGCTAGAATATCTTAACCACGTTAAATGCTTCTTGCTGACCGTTCATTTTAATTATATTTGTAAACATTTTTCAAATTTGTCACTTCAGCGATCAACTTTTATGCGCGTAGGCTTAAAATTTTTTAGAAGAACTGAAAACCACACGTGTAACTCTCATATTTTTATAGAAATCGAAATATATTTGAATGCATATCATTCAACGACTCTTTTCATTTTCTAAATTCTCTCGATACATTAAATTTATTGCTTAATTTTATTTATTATCATTTTTTTGTGTATCATATTTTGTGATTGTCTTTAATTAATAACTGAAAATATTCTCCACGTATACATAAAAATAAATTTAAAAAAAATACTGAATTAATTAAGCTTTAACTTAAATAGATAAAGCCTCAAAGCTTATTTTATATATTTATTTTCTAAAAGAGTATTTTACGTGTATATGTACGTAAAATATATTTAATATATTTACGTAATATCTATGTTGAAAATGTATACTCTTACATTTTTAAAATTATTTAT
Source organism: Rhyacophila evoluta (assembly GCA_022683975.1). NCBI lineage: Eukaryota > Metazoa > Arthropoda > Insecta > Trichoptera > Rhyacophilidae > Rhyacophila > Rhyacophila evoluta. Next base: position 5,448 of record JAGVSQ010002355.1, on the reverse strand, counting down.
AATTTTAATCAGTATTTTTGGTAAAATGATGTTGATAATGACTTTCTAAGCTTCGTATAATAATTTTGAAAACATTTTGAAACTTCTCAAAAACTTATTCGTGTCAAAGGTTTGAAACTCGGTAAGGTTTGCATTATTAAAATATAATATGAGCGTGAAATATTTACGACAAAAGTGTTGTGCTAACTTCTAAAGGAAGATCTGACGAAATTTCGTTTAGAAATTGTTTTTCTAAGTTATCATTACTGAGTTCACTTACAATAATAAAACTATACGAATATAAATACTGGTAATATTATAGTTGAAAATTTTCTAATCGTTACGCATGAAAATTAAAGAATAAAGATTATAATTAAGATATTAAAATAATATAAAATTTCATTTGGTAGACAAGTCTTCACATTTATTGAAATGGGAGGGGACATTGTTTTAAAAAACACGAACAAAAAAATAATCCAATAACAAACATGTATTTTAAAACATCGATCTTAGAATCAATTATGGAAACAAAATACTTCAGAATTCATTTATCAAAATTCTAGGAACACTTACATATTATTAAAATACTCAAAGACGTATGAATGTTAGCTAGAAAATAAAGTGAATAGAATTCCTGTGAAATTTGGAAATATTTTCATATTTTTACAAAGAAATGACTTCTTGTTATCTAAGGTTTTTCTCGCTTTGTAAACATTCATGAAGAATGCCATGTATTATTATTATTTGCATTCACTTAGTCGTCAGGTCGATGTAAGCTTTCAGAAAAAAGTTACATGAAGTATCTGGACAAAGCTCGATAAAACCACGACCTCTACATTAGGCGTATTATTAAAATAAATCTTTTATAAACTTTATTTATGGTACGCGTGTATATTTCATACTTTGTTTTTATAAAAGCTCTGTATGTATTTACTAGTAAAATTAACCATGTCTACTACATTTTTTCTATCGTGAAACAATATATTATATATTGAGTTAGATAAAACGCGTAAAATATGAATTATAAATCTTCTCTCGTTAACTTTGTTGATCCCAAATTTATTTTCATTACTACTTCAACGATTATGGTGCTGCATACATTCATAATATATTTACAAATTATTCTCACTAAAAGTGGATGCCAGTCTTGCGAATTCGTTTTTTGTTACAACACTATTTAAACAAAATAAGATAGTTAGTGCAAACTTATATTTAATTCCGAAAGGTTAGTGTGTGAGCTTTGGAACCGGAGATTTCGAATTGGATTCTATAATTTCAGAATTTAGAAAAATCTGTAGTGATGGATACTCAATGTGTTGTGCAATTTAGAAGCAACCACTTAATATGACATAAAAAATCAGTTAATATATATTATTCATCTTCCATATCTACTCTCTAAGTGGAGAATATGAACACCGTGTGCCGTTTCTAAGAATCCCTGTCGCCCGCCAGTATTTTTGCGTCCTTCCAGATCATATCTGCATCCCCTAACTCCGCCGAATATACATTATATAAAAAGTGTTTAGCGGCTTTCCAAGACGCCGGAAGCCAGTCGGCTTAAAGAATAGGCAGGTCAGATTCAGATTCTCTTGAGGCATCTGCAATATGTGGCCGAGCCAGGTCCAGCGTCGTAGCTTCACTTTGTTAGTGATAAGTAGCTGCATGGTCCATTCTCTTCTCATTTCGAACGAAGTCATAGAAATAAATCTCGAGGAAAATCAACCAAATATATATTGATACAAGTTACTAACCTTGGTGTTTAAAATAATTATGACTAACAAAAATAATAAATCTTAAGCTTGCTTATTTAAAAAAAATACTGTGTTGTTTAGACTAATATTGTAACACAATGGACGTCAAATTCATAACGCTTTTGATATCACAATAATATTTACTTAATATTTACGTTCAAATAGTATATTGGATAAAATATTTGAGTGAGAATTGTTTTTTTAAATAACAAAGTGATTTTTTATTATTAATATCATCACTGATTTTCACGCAGAGTTAAAAGTAAATGAATTTTCATAATGTGGAGGTTTATCAATTTTTTTTCATAATGTTTTCTTAACGCTTAGTCTTCTAACATATTGGACATTAATATTGAAAATTTTGTGCAGCTCTGAAACTTGTCTCCGTGTTAGCGTAGATATTAGTAAGCACGCCTCGCAATCCGCACAATACAAATTCGATTCCCTTATCTGTCAGATTTGTAGTGCAAATTTGATAGTAGAGCTGCTTACGATTGATATATATTTGATACATCTGAATCTAAAACAGCTGAGCTATGATATATTTTGTAGCTTAGGTCTCAGATCCGAATAAAATTGTCAAATTTTCTTGGAACGTTTTTTCGATATTTTTACATGACTTCGAATTGTCAAATTAATATGTGACATGCATATATTGCTTGGTGTAACAAAATTATATAATTAAATTATTTTCAACAAAAAGTGAACCTACCATCGAAATATTATTAGACATCTAGAAAAATCAATCAAACTTACTGAAATATGTATCAAATTTCCTAGTTTTATCTTTTCTTAAGGCGTCATATGAAATGGGATCTGTCTTATTGAGTTTAGTATCTTTTCCACTCTCAACCAATATCATTTCATTTTAATTTTGATTTTTTTACCGTGCTCATTCCGAAAGTGGATCATATGGATCTACACAGTGTGAAGATCTCCTCTCCGAATTTGCAGTATATTGATATCCTTGAAAGATTATCTTTAAAGAGAATTGGTAGTCAGACAATTACTCAACCCAGTAAGAATCAAGTTCTACATTTTCAATTTTTTTTAAATCAAGTAGATGTGGAAATGATGGAAATTGAGAATGCAAGGTGTGTAAGCTAACCTCTAACAAAAGAGGCTTATATCTACATGTATAGTACAAGTTAATTTTAATATTCCAAAAAAATGGATAAGTAGTATTAATTGATCATTACATATAGATTGGTTAAGTAATTGCACTTAAAGTATTTTTTAATAATAAACAAAAATTTTATGCTAATTTGTATTGTTATTAGATTTTTTAATCCAATTTTACTTTGAATGTTTAAAACGACCTTTTCACAGCAATTTATAATTTTAAAAATAATTTTGGCCCTAAAATACATTCAGTATCTTCAACCAATAATATAAATTATAAAACATAATATTTACTCTATGATAATCAAAACAAACCAAAGCTATATACGCTAATAAAAGCAAAAAAAAAACATCAACGTATATTTCAAATTGTAATAATAAATACTGATGAGATGTGGATTTTCAAACAGTTCGTGAACAATTTGTCATCGTTGGTTGATAACGTAAACATAAATGAACTTGTGGGCAGAAATTTATTACGGTGAGGTGCTTAATATTGAAATATCTTTCGAATCAAAGTACCTAAGTAATTGGCTAATCCGTAAAAATGTTATGGTGAAGCTATATTAAAAGAAAACGAATTAGTTTCCATCCCCATAAACATACATAATTATATTCTTGTGTATGAATATTTATTCACACATTTATATCTTGTGAAGTTATAGCTAAGAACAAATAAGGAAAATATTTATACATTACTTATTTTTACTATCTACTTAATGTGCCCAACATCCACTTACCTCGTCCTTACATATAGTCTTAATCAGCCGTATCCCAGAGCTTTTATATCGAGAAGCGATCTACTTTATTCAACGGGAATGTCCTGGGAGTAAATATTAAATACATTATCCAATACTTAGGTTGCCACGCACTTAAGCGGGCTGAAGCTTAAACAAATAGAATGATAAAAAAAACTAATTGAAAAAAAATGGAAACTTCTTTGGTCAAGAAATTTATGTGAAGAGATCATCACACTCGCCATATGACGCCGCAAAATTTTTACAAGCAATGAAATTCGACCTTGTACCAACCATGTCGGGTGGCCCGATGTGTTCAACAGCTGGTTGGACTGACTTGAGGAACTCTGCCCGTTCCGTACACATTCTCGGACATTCTGTAGAATGTGATTAGCATCCTGTTCTGGACAGCCACAAGGACATGTAGGCTTTTTAACGAGGCCAAACCGAGACAACTTAGCGGAAAACCTGCCGTGGCCTGTAATCAATTAGCTACTATTTTTGTAAAATACTTTTATTATTAAAAATTATGTATATATGTTTGCATTGACACCACTGTCATAATTCGAGCTAGCGTATATGCAAGTTTAGCTTTGTTCTAAGTTGCACTTATACTCGAAACACTTTTCACCGTGAATGTATTTCATATATGTATATTTCATATATTCAGCGGCAGTCCAAATCATAGCCTTAGACTGACAGTCCCCGGAATACAAGTGGAATGTAAGTTTATGGGCACCATAAGATCTCTAAGCCAAATAATTATAAATTAACTCAAAATTTGTCGTCATATATAACAAGTTATATTGTAATGAGAGATTAACTCAAAATATTTAATTTTAACTTTTTATTGATAACGTAATAATAAACGATTATAAGCGTTGGAGATGCTTACATTCACTATGCTTACACAGACTATAGTATCTTAAAAAAGATTATATATATTTTATTTTTAACTAGATGTACCCAGCCACGCGTTGCTGTGACTCAGGCTGGTTAAAGGGAAAAGAAAGAAAATATTTTTACTTTTTTCATGTGCGACATTTATATAATACTAGGTATATAAAAACAAGCTGACTCCAGACCACTTTAGAAGCCAATTTATTACAGGCCACGATGGTTTCGCCGCTAAGCTGTCTCAGTTTGGCCTTGTTAAATAGCCAAAATATCCTTGTGGCTATCCAGAATAGGATGCTAATCACATTCTGTAGATATGTCTAAGAACGTGTACGGAGCGGGAAGAGTTACTCAAGTCGGTCCAACCAGCCATTGGACCCATCGGGCCATCCGACTTGGTTGCCTCAAGGGCAAATTTCAATGCTTTTAAAAAATTTGCGGCGTCATAGGGTGAGTGTGATGATCTCTTCACATAAATTGCTTGACCAAATAAGTCTCTATTTACTTATCAAACTTTTTATCAATCTATTTCTTTTACCTTTAGCAACCTAAATCTTGGGTAATTTATATTTACTCCCGAGACATTTCCGTCAAATAAAGTAGATATAGTATACGCTTGATTAAGACCATGTGTAAGAACGGGGCAGATAAATACATAGTGGGCACATTAAGTAGGTCTATGAAAACACGCACGTATTTAAATACAACGTTGTAACAAAATTTGAAAATAATCGTTGAAGAACTGGCGGAGATTTAAGATTTTGAACAAACCAACATCAATATTTTTATTAGTATATAATAGATTAAAATTAACTATTTTCCCCGGTAGCCTTGTTGGTAGCGGGCGGGCCTAACGATCCGGGAAATGCGGGTTCAAATCCCCATTTGTGTCGGATTTTAAAAAATACAAAAATGCAGGACTGGTTGCCTATTAGGTTGAGTAATTGTCTGACAAGCAATTC
>JAGVSQ010002354.1:0-25041 GCA_022683975.1 Rhyacophila evoluta | reverse complement strand
TTTAGAATTTAAAATCAATTTCCATAAAGCACCATCAGTCGAAAATATTAATTAAGAGATATTAAATTAATAAATTAATGATGGTGAAATTTTCTTTCGCATAATTGCATTCATGTCATTAAATATTAATTGTACGATCGTCAAAATTAAAAACTATACTAAGCCCAATGGAATTAAGTAGTTAGTAAATGATAATCTTGCACTCCTACTCCTGGTAATACCGGAAGACATCATTAAAACGCTATGACTTCAAGGTGGAAAGAAGTATAGTATTTATAATGAAGCGTGTATTTGGTTTATTTCTATGAAAGTTTCATACGCGATAAGGTAATCGTAGCGAAATCGCATATTGCGAATAATTGTACGATTCGACGTCGCGACGCCTGTGCTAGGGCGTCGTGTGCAACGGCAACGGTCAATAAGGCAGGCATAAAATTGCGTCACGAGGGCACGGGCAATCGATCGAGCGCAACCTTCACTCGCCCGCTACTGACGCTCGGCTATAACGCATTACTAACACATTGCGTACCTTTTTACTTTTTACATACCTACATTTAAATGGTAATGAGCTTTTTTGAAGTTACACAGTTTTACATGAAAGTTACGTATCTGTTTTACGTACTTTAACTACCGTGTTTTCATTACATAAAGAAAAAATGTTATATGTTTATTACATCCACCTAATAAAGCAAAGTAAGCTTTCGCATATTTCTTTAATTCTACGTCGGTAAAAACTAAATGCTCATATATATTTTAACGTGAACTCGAGAGTAAGGTATTCGCCCGTAAAAAATAAATATACTTTACCCATTCTCTGGAGATCCAACGAAAAACAATGAATGAGCAATGCAGATTTCCCTGCACGTATATAGTTGTCTATTAAATAGGCAATGTTCATTCATTTCTTCTTAGGTAATTTAATGATTAATTCGATTACTGTATATTACTTGGAATCTCAGTATAGGAAGCCGGTATTATATGTACAGTTTAAATATTTCAAAAGTGTAAAGCAAATATTTCACTGTTAGTAAATAAAAGTATACTTTATATTATATTTTTACGAAGTAATTAAGATAACGAAATGGAATACCAGTGAACTGCGACTGACCACGGGGCGTCTAAACAATCACCAGTATGCGCGAAAAGTATTTAAATTTAACAATTATTTAATTATATTCAACCAGTAAAGTAAGACGATATAATGGAATCATTAAATAAAACATCAAAGGAAAACTTCACAATTATATTATTCTAACCATTTCTCGTGAAGAACATCATCGGGATTTAGCTTGCATTTAAATAATAATAAAAAAACAGGAAAATGAATAAATCTTAACGAGAAGACGAGTGCGTATGATGATTTTGGCCGAGGCTATGAAAAATCACACGACATAATAAATTCGCATTCCAAGAGATGCGGAAAAGCGGCGGCAGAGACAAAAAAGCGCCGCGACGCCGAGAATCGACGCCGCGACGCATCTATTTTTGAAATGCCCGCTCTTGAACTTACTTGCAGCCGAGAAAATTATTATTTCTTTTTCCGCGCTAATAATAATAATAAAACAACGTCTACCGCATTACCGCGACATGTTTACTCGTTATTTCGTAATTATTGTCGTGTCTGAGAAACGGAGACTCGTTTTATCAGGAGATCTTTGAATTTGCAATATCAAGGTTTTCCTGTACGACGTTTTCTTAATGAACACGAAGAATAGCTTGTAGAGCAATAAGTTGAACAACTTACTGGAAACTTGTTTTGTTAACTCTGATTGTTTTTTCATTCTCTCTATAGTTTCGTAAATTATACATGTAAAGGAAATATACTGTCTTCAGGCCTTTCATGGGTAAAAACAAACATAAGATACACAGGACGCTACTTTCTTGATTCATAACTATTATTCAATTCCATATTCCAAATGCATCGGTAAATAATAACATTTAAGTTAATAACATGTATGACTATTAATTATGTTGCTGGATTTAGAAAAGGACATACATAATTTTAATAAATTTATTATACTTTATATAACAAGTTAATCGTAAAAAAATGACAAATAAATTTATTACTATTTAGGAGCATTATTATACAGTCCCTAGTAGATATACTATAATATTATAGAAGTTCTATAATAGTTTAACCCTTAGAATGCCGGCATGATTTTGGATACATCGTTCAATTTATAGTATTACACTAAAATTATAAGAATTTTGGAAAAAAAAATAATTGTTTTTTTTTACAGGAGTTGATATTTATTTTAAATGAAAAGACAGATTGCACTTTTTACAAAGGTATGTGTTTTCTCCTCTTTTTTATTAACTGCGAATATTTGCTTGGTATTTTTTCCAATCCAATCCAAGTCCAATCGCCTTTAGTTATGTTTCGACATTATTCCAGAAAATCTATTCAGAAAATCCGTTAAGCTGCGCACACGTATTGATGATATCGGAAGTGGAAGATGTTGCCGGTTTTTTTCTTAAATCGATGTATCTCGGTTGATAATATAGGCTTTGCTTGTCAATATACTTGCCAAGTACACAGAAATGAAGGTTTATGCTTTGCTAAATTAATTGCATTCAAAATTTTGTAAAATAATTACTTTATGCTGCATAATATTTAATATATTGCGACCCGGAAAAAACGGAGATTTCCGGGTCCGGTGTCGATAGGGTTAATATCTCACTATTTCTCGTAGTACAGACTGAATATAAAATTTACAATAATTAACACATTTGGTCAAAGGTGTTTAATAGAATCGGATTTCAAAATCAAAACTAACCAAAAATTCGTTAATTAATATCTTGAGATTTTTTTCCGCAAATGCCAGGTCGGTAATAACGATCTGTGGTACAGATTGTATTTTGAATGCATTGTGAGCAATGATAATTTTAACTCTCTGAGTGTACGAGGCAAATTCATAATGTCTTGTTTAGATAATGAAACTTACTTCGAAGAATGTAATGAGCATTGTTAATGTTACATGTATTATATATGGAATTTATAAATGATATTTTTATATCAAGATAACTCATGGTATATACTTGTATTGCGTTTGTAATATAGAAATTATGTTAAGATAAAAATCAAGTGTCTTCGTCTGAAATGAACACCACGCAACGCAAAGTGTACAAGTACATTGCAAGATATATAATATCCGGCGCCGAAGAGATAACTGCAAGATAACGCAGGGGTGGCGTCAGGAAAGTCGGTATGACGGCGGGCGGGCGGCCAGACGTAGTAGGGCAGGAGATATGTGTCGCCGCAAGGAAGTCGCAGGCTGCGCGTCCTTGACTCGCGTCGTCCTCGGAGATAGCATCTCCAGCTCGGTCCAGGTTCCGGTGCGCATAAAGAATTCAGGGCACGCTTTCCCCATAATATATCGCGCCTCGCTACAGCTGGACGAGATATGTGGAATTGAATCACGCAAAGAGGTCGCGAAGCAAGAATGTCAGCCTGGCCAGAAACAACGATAAGATATACGAGAGACTTTGTCTGGTGTTCGCGTGTAAAACACTATGTGGACTTTAAAAGTACATTTCGCATGTACCTTCAAGTTAAAGCTACACCGGTGCCACTAGAAACGCCTACTGTTACAAGAATGAAATATAATGTATCAAGTTCATTCAAATTAAGTATTAATACATGGCCGCTAAAAAATTTCTTCGATAACAAAATGTCATGATCGTGCTTACTATTAAAAACTCTAATCACTAAACACACATGTTTACAAAGATAATTCATCCAACTCATTTTAACTAAATTAAAAATGTTTTGATTCCTACAAAAATGTGATTATTTGTATTATACTGTAATAATAAAAATATAACCATAAGACTAGACAAGCACTTATCTATCCGAATCTATAGCACTGCAACATCGACAACGAATTAAATTAAATTATGTTTTCTCGAAAGGAAGATTTGATAACAGCGAAAAGTATTAAAAAAGTCATTTAAAATTAGTGACTAGTAGTATGTTTCTTCCCGGTAGGCGATAGGTGAGCTTGCGAGCTTTGGAACCGTAAATTAAGGGTCCGATTCTCACAGCTGCTGAATATTCAAAAATCGAAAGATACAGACTTGAGTAAAAAAATATTTCACTCCTTATAAGAAATTTTCAGCTCGAGATTTTTTTTCTAGGCAACCTTTTTTATCACAAACACATTGTTATATTCTATACTGTTAAAAAACGCTACAATAACTTAAAATTAGTAATATCTTATATCTTCATTTCAAAATCTAATCATATGAATGTATGGTAGTTTTTTGTGTCATTGGCATATAGTCGTGTATCTTCTTCGCTATTTATATTCATGCATCGTATTGAAATATCGATTCAAACAGCACAAGCTTTATTATAATTTCGTGTTTTCTTGTTCGTGTAATACAAGCGAATCTATACACGGATTAAAGTGGCCTGTACCGAGAGGGAAATGGCAGTCGACGCACATTATTATTTTTTTATCTTTGTGCAAATTGTACATGTAATCAAAATGGGCATGCAAATAAAGTCCGGCATGGCAAGAACGCGAGGCGGGCTCTCGATCGTTATCTTGGACAAGTGAAATATCGTCAGGTCGGTTCTCATTCCTCGAAACGTAGACGCAGGGCAGGTAAGGCGGCGACCCACACTTGACCATTGTTTTTTTTCTTTTTTTAATTTTGCCAACAGTGCCCCCCAATCATTTTTGCAGCGCGAAATTATTTTGGTGCTTTGTAAGATGACGAGATCTGACCTAGAATTAAAGTCTACGACTGAAACATTGTTCGCCTTTTTATGGTTTTTATGGCTGAAAGCTACATTCAACTGTTCATTTTGGTAACGATCAAATCATCCATATATATAAAAAAAAATGTGAATATTCGCTTGTTCAAAATCTTAAATCTCCGAAAGATCTTCACCGATACTTTGAATTTTTGACACAACGTTATATTCAAATACTCGTGTGTTTTCATGTACCTAATATTAAATAGATGTCACACCTGTGACAGGTTTAGCATATTTTATGACATTTCAAACAGTTTCAAACATCGCCATTTCAACCAGACTGAGCAACAGCAGCGCGTGGCCGGGTGCAGCTAGTACTAAATAAAATTTCAGACAATATTGCAAAACTTTATGTGATTTTTATTTACATAGTAAGTTTGAAAACTGCATAGTAAATTCTAGACAATTGTTTGCAAAATACGGAAGACATATAAAAACTATCACCATTCTCCACCCAGAAATACGAAATGCTTCATACACTTATCTGTAAGGTTGGATAATTATTATTTAGAGATGAAATAATGTGAAAAGGACCAGGCGACTGTATGAAACTGTCATCACTTACTTCCTTTGATATATATACACTTCTGAATGACAAGGCAAATCGTTATCCTTTATGTAATTGTACATTGACGATGATTCGACGACGTATAAGCAGTACATGTTTTGAAAACGAAAGTTTACATGAAAATCATGCAATATTAGTTTATCAATTATTAAAAAAAGTATCCACGATTACTTCACCGAGACAGAGGATAATGATAATTACACTAAACAGTATGTAACACTTATGTGTAACGGAAAATCATCAATGATTAAATATCTTTCCACGAATCCTAATGATGCTATTTATGCTGCGCTACGATGCGCTTTGTACGAAGCACTTAATTCATAAATCATGGCGTAACGCATCGCGTTGTCTTACTAAAGAATTAAAGAATGTGCATTAAGCTACGCATACCCATACTGCTTTCTACGTGATGCCGATTTAAAATGTCATAGTTTGTTAACCTAAGCTATAATACAAACAGAACACGACAGTCATCTTTTATCTTTTCGTGTGCATCGTAGGACATTACAAATCGAAATAGCTTCGTGGTGTAAACGTTATGCCTATACAAATAATCAATTTACTGATGTATACGTTTTTTATCAACATCTCAATAGATTGTTTAGAACATGGAAAATAAACTTGTAAAATGATTAATACCTACGCGACGCACAGATTGGGTGCCATTTTCACGTCACGACTTCAAATAGCATCTGGTAACGCTTTAACAATAACAATGACGATGATGAACGTTGCGTCTGCGTCTGGGAACTATCTGACCGCCGAGAGACGCACGCCGCCGAGAAGAAGAAGAGACGATAATAATAATAATATCTCCAATCAAGATTCAAGAACATCACGATAGTTGCACAGACATTGTTCCACCAAAGAGTTCCGATCGGTCACGTATGAGGGGGGTATTTCCAAAGTGAACTTATTCTACTCTCCCAAAATTTAAAAGAGAACATTTTGAATGAGTATTTTTTGTATAAAATAACCATATAACATATTTTTCGGCGTTTATTTTTGATTTTGATATTCTTGAAATTGATTTTTTCTACTAGTTTGTATGCTAAATGGTTATTTTGTACAAAATATACTTCTTATCTATACACAATCGTCTTCTTTACATTTTGACACAATGGAATAAGTTTACTTTGAAAATATCCCCCTTATATTAATCGTCACCTATGACCTATATAAAAAAAATAAACATAGAATTCTTTGTACTAATGTAGAATCGAATTTCACCATAGTTTATAATATATTGCTATATTCAATCACAATTTATTGATAATATTAAATACTATTTCAGTTAACATTTACTTGATAAAGCTTCATTATACACCTTAAAAAGTTTGCCGGAACAAATTGAAATCAATTGTATCAAGAATAATTAGCGAGTGTTATTTTTATTTATACGAGGTGATAATAATACATTTCCAATAACTACCTATTTTAATTTCAATATTAAACTACTAAATATAATTTTACAATTTTGTCCATCCTTATAAAAACATCTTTATAAACGGATAAGTAATGTTATAAATCCCAAATCAGGTTTATATAAATCAACATTGTATGACAATCGAGCTTATTAAAACCTTTTGGAACCTGCAGCACTATTGAATATTTGATTTAATATACCACCGGAATGTGTTGGTGGGTCAGTATCTACTTGCGTGCGTCTGCAGGCGAAGTCTGGGCAAATGTGATGTAACGAGCAACAAAACATCGACATGAATGAAAAACTAATTTTAAATAATTACCATATGCCCAAGCTGTGCTATGCTGTGCTTTGAAAGAATATGAAAAATGTACTGTCATATTTTATTACCACAACGCACTATTTCTAGATAATTAGGGGCTATTAGGGAATAAGAAATTAATAACACTTCTTTATAATAAGACGACGTTGAAATACATCTGCCGTAGAAGACAATTATTTCACCAAATCAATTGACTACAAAGTATATTATAGGAATATGTAACGATTTTAATTAATTTTATTTTCATAATAGGTAACATAGAAGCGGCCTATCAATCGTAAAATATCTTTCCAATTTCTGCATGCATCAAAATTATTACAGAATGTAAAGGAAGGGATAGCTTATATTGGCATATCATTAGAAATTATACATTCATATATAATATTATCTAAATTAAGAACAAAAATATTTGATGACACATCGTACCAAAACTTGATATCAAACGAATTGATCAGTATTTTAAAAATAAATGGAGAAAAATATTTTGCAAACTTTCCCAATTAAAAAAACTCCAGTTTGTATTTTATGTTAAATGATTTTTCTGAATAATAAACATATTTGAATCTTCAGCTGATATAAATACCAATTTCACTACATTTTATTAATTTTTTAATTTAATTTGTAATCTACAGTAAAAAAACATATTATACACGATGGACAGTATTAATTTATCGGTAGAGAGCGAACTGGATAAAACTTTGTATTCCTATTTGTTATACAAAATTCATAAATTCAGTTATTATTATATAGCACACAATATATTTGTTTATAAAATAAATTAAACTTATCAACGCTGCTTTAGTAGAAGGCGGTAATGGTGGTACGTAAGATGCACCGTGATGACACGGTGCTATATTGACTGACATTTTTTTTAATTTATTCGTAGGCCAATCAGTTATCCCATAGTAAGCTAAAAAACGTATAACTTAATACAAGTAATTCTTCCGAAAAATTCAAATAAGATTATACGGTATGGAGAGTATATTGAAGAAATTATTTTCAGTTCATTCCAACGACTCGATGATTTAAGTATAAATATAATCATTATTTTTCTTTTCGTTTTGCAATTGTCCCAATCTTATCTGCGATGCACTCATCACACGCGCCCTATTTTCTGCATGCTTTCCGATATGAGCCACCAATTCATTGATTTAATAATGTTTTAATAATATTATATAATTTACAATATATTAAAAAACATGCCATCTAGACGTCACTCAGTGTTAAACACTCCACGTCTAAATACTACTCTCCATTTATCTTTTAATTCAACCTCTGCTTCCCTCAGCCGATGCGAAGATTTTAAATTAAAGCCCAAATGTTCTACCTTAATCGTTTATTAAGTATTTTTTTGCAAGGAGCACATTATTTTTTTTTTGTTTCACAAAAATAGCCCAGTTCTACGGTATTAAAAATGAACTTCTCTGCATTAAGGGTTTAAATTTGCATAACAATCTTATATCAAAAATTATATGAGAATGTTTTATATAATATTTCAAACATCACAGATACCCAAAATTATACGTATACGATGTACATTTGATTCCGTATGCCACGAAATATTAGGGAAAGCAAAAATTAACATATTTTTTTCCTTCCTTCTTAAATAGTTAATATAACACCATAATTCAATCATTTCTTTAGTCGGTAAAGTTATCTAACTGACGGACTGCGCATCATGACGCACTCGATACGGTAATCTTTATATTCTGATGGTTTTGATGCAAGAAAGTGATCAATGGCATAATTCACCTATACAGAAATGTTATAAATTGATAAGGTGTTGAATATAATAATACATGATAGTTAGATGGGTCTTAATCTAAAGAAAATTGAGGGTGCGGAATAACATTCTACGGGATAAGCCTTGTTACGTAGGTCTCAAGCATCATCGTACTCCATCGTATTGAGATTAGGACCTGTTTTCTTGCAAGATAACTTTGTTTTTCTGGGTGGTCATAATACAATTCGGTAAAATTGTTCGGCTACATTATAAGTGTCCATAATACATGAATACCTTAGAATAGTGCTTATCAAAAAAATTCATGTGACGGATCAGAAAAAAATAATCCCCAGTCAAACAAACATGTTAGTAAGCAAAAGCTTTATTTGGCATTAATAATTACTATTAATACATTTATGTACATACAAAGGAACTGATGGGCCATTTTTGAAAATAAACAAATCATGTCGTCTTTGAGATGCGCAATGTCGTAAAACTAGCAACAAAACTGTACTTTTAAAAACTGTAACAATGAATTCTTGTAAACGAATGTAACCTGTAATATCAATTTTTGATTATTTTTTTACCTGCACTTCATCATATGTGCATGTACATATATCGATATGATGTATCTTACCTCATTTTTAACAGTATCAGTATTTTTTTAAAGAATCTATGAAGGTTAAAGTTTGAGTGAAGCTGAGCTTAAAAATATGACCCTGATTACTGAGTGTTGGGTTTAAATGCATTAAACATTTTAGTTTCCTCGCAGAAATGTATCGATTAGGCACCACACGCAGCTGGTGTTTAATCTTGTGCGTTACAATGGTCAAAGAATATAAGTTTTCTGTCTGACGTAAAAACATGAAGCCTACAAGAAACAGCATCTGATTGCACGGATGATTCTCATGATCGATGATGATGGATAAGTGATAAGGTATCAAGCCAATTATGTATTCTTAATTGAATATTTTTTGCGTCCATTGTTCTTCGATTACAGGCTCGACGGATTAGAGTTCAAAAGTGTTCGAAGGTATTCAATCCAGCGGAGGAAAAAAAATGAAGAACCGCCAGACGAAAAGTAGGCTGCGTTTTATGAAATGATTCCGATCGCGTTCTCAGATTTAGTTGCTAGGAAGAATAATGTTAAAGTACAACCAGAATAGCACACATGTTTTATATATATATATATAAAACATCATTCATGACTATAACGAAATATTAGATAATTTTAAATATTTAATAAATATATATATATCTACATTCATATATTGCTCCTTCTTTTATTTCAACTATGCTTGGACGTGTGATATATACAATTAATTAATAAATTACATTTTAAATGAAGCGATCATTTAGGAACGCAAAAATCGCATATGTTTGGCCATTTTTTTTTAATAAATATCCAATTGACGTTTGATACATGGAAGTTGATAATTTTTATTTATTTTATTTTTTTTAAATTAAAGCTCTGTCAACTATTTAGGGTTAAAAATATTTTCATTAAATTCTGCGTGTTGAATTATATCTCCAGGTAAATTTTAAAATTCTTGAAAAGCATATGCACTGTTGAAATTGAAAACAATGTCTTATGTTTTATTTAATACTTACTTGTGAAAGCTATCTATAATTTATTTTAGAAGCTGTTTAGGTGTATCAAAATGTGAATAATAGTGACCAAAATGCTTCAATGAAATGGGCTCTAACTAACTATTGTCGCACAAAAAACTCGTAGGCATATCATTTTTTGCATGACACTCTATAGTGCGTCGAACAATCAACTCTGCACAACCGGCTGATGTGGCTATGTAAATTTGCAATAACGAATTCCATGCAAGGAATCTTGTTTAACATACGCAAGTTTTATTAAATCGACATACGGTACATATTCTAAAATTATATTATCGCATCCAAACCATATTCGAAAAGTAATCAAACGTACCTATTTACAATTTCATCTAAAACAATAGTTCTAAGGATCCATCAAATTTGAATGCCCTTAACTATCTATCCCACAGTACGTAAATTTTGACACGATGTATGAAACACATCGCCGAATTTTACATCAAGTATACCTACTCCCTTGTTATGAATTATTGTATATACCAAGAGCATATGGATACCGATAATTATGGTCACAAGCCAATCTCTCGCGTGTTACGTAGTGCGGATGACACAATGTAGATTACATTTACCGGCCTTCCGATAATGCGGATCTGATCAAGTGTTCGAACAGAATATGAGAATTACGTTTTAAGTCATAGATAAATATTAAACGATTTAATTTGCAATGAAATATATTATTTTCAAATTAAGCATCCTTTCTAAGCTTTCGAAGCTGCTTCGTCCCTTTTTATGTATTACAGAAATGAAAAATGAATGCATATTAAATAACTAAAACATACATGTTTTGCATAATAATGCATAAGTTAGATAATAGTATGTAAATTAATTGCAGACGACAAATAACGTTCATATAATGCAAAGTTGAGCAACATGCGAAAATAAATATGTAAGATTGAACTTTTAATAATAATATACATACTTATGAATAATGTTGGCCAGAGTGCGGATATTGTCTTTCTATGCGAGATAATACATCTAAAAAGAGTCAATGAACCGACTAATAGATCTGTAAATTACCACGCTATAACACACATCACACATGTTATACATTAGTACTTGAATGGACTCGTATTTCACGATGACATGACATGAGATGGAACTATTCACACAATTAAAGAAGACTCTCGGTCGCGAACTTGCGCACTTCGGTTAATATCTAATAATTTTGGGTCCGGCTCGAAATTGTTAATTTGCACTACACCGAAACATACACGACAATCGAATTTTCGCTACCAACATAATAAAAGAAGGGCACGCTTCTAAATTAGGGGACTCGGTGTAAGAACACTGAAGGTCTCGTTCGTAGGGAGAACAATTTGTGTGATTTAAGTCGACGCAGAGAGGGCTAAAGAACCTACGAATGAGTAACGTCGACACCCGTAATCAACGTCAATTCATATTTGGGTCGTAAGCCTGGCACATTTTTTCCCATTCAAAAATAAACCCTTGCCGCAATGAAGTACTGAAACGCGACTAAATTGTTCCTAATATTAAGTGAATTATATCAAGTTCTTTTTCACATTTTATGGGGATCAATGTTTTATAGAAATTATTGTCGTTGACACAAAGACAATTAATATCGATGGGAATTGGATTAGGACAGGTCGTAAGACTCTTGCGAATCAGGTGGGCGGATTCAAACCGACCGAATGATCTCTCGAAGCTATACCACCTTCGGGCTGGAAAATGTCAGGTCGCGTCGGTCGAAAGAATTCAACCGTTGTACCAGGCAGAAGATGGACAGGGAACTAGTATAGTACTCGGAATGTTAGAAGAAACCTTGCAGAGGTAGCGCCACAGGCCGGAAGCGTGTTGACTGTACTAAAATTGTACACTACGTGACGGATTGTACTTTTATTAATTAATGTTTATTAAACATACCAATAACAACTGTCTGACAATGACCATTAAATATTGATTTATTTTTAGTTCTAGATTATTTTACTATTGACTAGGTATGTGTAAAGGTTTCTGCAGTGTCAACTGATAATATATTATAGTATATAAAGATTTGGGACACAAAAACAGTAGTACATATCGAGCCGTTTTCGACAGAAGACCGTAAGCGGCAATTTCATGGACTGGTAAAAGATCGTAAAACATGCAGCAGCCCAAGTCATAATTTATGTATCACGATCTTTTGCCAGTGCATCAAATTGCCGGTTTCGATCTTCTGCCGAAAGGGGCTTGATATTATAAATGATATTCAACGTACTTAGCATGAACCACGATTCTATACCGATATGAAATAATATGCTATATTCCAGTCTATGGCATATGTCCATACAAGTTCGGGATACTTGTGTATAATGTACAATTAGGCATGTACGATGATTAACATGTATTGTTTGATTACTTTTTCGCACATCTCCTTATGGTTACAGATGACGTAAATATAACGAATTTAACAATCTGCACTACCAGAGAAGCTTGAATGGAAATGTTACCCAGGATGTACCAGATGACATGCTGCGAACACATGGAGTGCGCCATTACGTCACAAATTCTAAAAACCCGGTAGAATCAAAACACAAAATCTTCATATGATCGAGGAAATGCGAATTGTGGGTTTGGATTCGGCAAGCTGTCAGATAGTAGGGCAGGCTTTGAAAACAGCCTATGAAACATTGCCCTGAGTGTCAAAACCAGTGCCTGCTTATTCAATATTCGGATGCGTGTCAGTGTGTGCGCGAGTATATTTCCATCTGTGTACGTGCGGTGACGCAATCGCCAAAATATTAAGATCCATAATAAAATAATATTCATTCATGTTTGATAAATAAAATTCATAATTTATTCGAGTTTTATTATTATTATTATTGTTATCACTTGATAAGCGAGTCACCGCTCGATACATACAAATATCTACATACATTCATACAATCATGCATATTATGTAAAGCTGTTCGGTGGATTTTACTTTAATTTACGTATATCTAATATTAGGCACCCCATTTATTTACTACTGCTCATTTTTTCTTGACTGCTTTGGTAGCTTCATACATAGCACGACATCGATATTTCCAAAAATGATTGACACGTTGTCGTATAGTAAATGTTCTAACATTATTTGTTTGTAATGTCATATTTCTCTTTCACAGAATTGCTATTCTAGATATAAATAACTATACACATTTAGTAAGGATTGTAGATAGATATTTCCGTTGACACACTGGCGCGACAGAACGAGCCGACAGCAAAATCTTTGACCCTAAAACATAATTTTGTTTGGCGATAATGCCTGAATCTTCAGAGAGTTGAAATTCCACCTTCATCAACCAGGTAGGTAACAGGTAGGATACATACTACGTTAAAATGGTATATATCTACCTCTAGGTCTCGATATAAAAATATAAGCGTAATACTGTACACGTAACAGTCTTTTTACGGGGGGGAAGATACAGCCATTCAATTTTTTTTGTGTGAAAATGGTTTGAAATTCGAAAATTCCATTTTGGCCCCATCGATTACGCCATTTAATTTGTTAAAATGATGCTGGTCGGTCAACAGATGATTCATCAATTGCACATAAATTGCTGTGTTAAACAATACTTGAAAAATAACTTTTTTTGTATTCATATTGTACGTGGGAGAGCTATTGCAATTTTTTAAATGCGGCTCGGCAAGAGAGACCTTGGAGCGATCGTTACTCGCATCCACTGCATGACGCAGCACTATAATTCCGTGTATTGTGTAACTTACTTTCCCGAACGAACGAAAATAAGTGTTTTTTTTTTTTTTTATTATGCAATAATGCGAAAATGTTGCTCATCCGGAAGCCGAATTCTTTGTAAACAATTGTCATATGGTTTCTGAAAGAATTCACAAAAACTAATAAAATCGCACACAAATGCAACTATTATACTCAGTCTCTGAACAATCATTCGTTAAATTTTAAAGTTATACGAATAACTTTAAAAGTCCCAAAAGCCATCGTACACGTGCATAATTTTGAAAAAAGCAGTAAAAAATGCTCATTCCATATCTAATTAAAAATAACTTTAATATAATATATTTCACTATTCGAAATAAATACTGAATGCGCGATTGAACAACTTCGTCCGCTTAAATTTATGATATGAAGGTACCTAATGATAATTGTTACTAAAATATAAATCAAGAAAACAGTATAAAATAATAAATCATATGGTACAAAACTGTTTCAACGATTCGTTCAAAATTATACGGAGGTGATTTGTACCATCATTTTTATGATTTGATACTGTATAATATAAAAAATCGTCGCCAATATCGCTGGAACACGTATCTTAATTTTTTGGTTTATTTTATTTTATTTTTTGCAATCTCTTGTATTAATGGTACATTTTTGCGTTAGCACATATGTACCATAATCGCTCCGATACAAAATTCAAAAAAGTATCTATAACAGTATGGCAAAAAATAGCTCAATTTGGCTCTGATAGTTCGATCGAAAGTAGATATCAAAGTAAACTAAATAAAAGCTTTTAAAAATAAAAAAATTGGCAATAAAAAAAATAGGGTCAACTGTCGAAAGTATTGTTTTTATGCGAAATAAATTTAATGCATGTAAGTACATACTTCACACGCGTAATGTTTGAATGGTTTCGTTTAAATATTCAATTCTTGTGAAACATTTTTTTGCTGTGCATGTTTTGATATCTAGGTGAACAAATACCACAATACTTCCCCATATAATTCTGAAATGAATGGTTTATCCCAATTACTGAAATTAAAAAAATAATAATCCATAGAGCACGTTCAATATTGCTGTTACCGGGGTCGAATTATAAATGCAGATATGGCAAAATAGTTTATTTGAAGAATTCGCCTCCTGCGGTTAAGAGATAATAAGCGCGGCTAGAAGCGGTTCCATTTTTGAAGTTCAAATTTTTTAACGCTCGAAAGAATGGCGACCGAGAAGCGCGCGAAACGATGCAACGTCACACCACTTCCTACTCCGTTTATGTGTATTGATATCACACGCATACATGCGCACCGTCATTTGTGTACCGCGCGTATTCACTACGCTACAATTGTAAAGTAGTGGTGCATGCAGGAACATCGTGCGTATGAAAAGCGCTCAGGTGAGTGCTGCAACGTTTTTAATTGTTTTATTAATAACATATCAACGTATATCAAATATATTATATCTTTAAGTTTACTGCTCTCAGTAACACTGGCAAAAGACAACGACATAATTGCGTTACATCCTTAAATTAATAGTCGGTCAACCGAAACTTGGCGTACGTTTACATATGAATTTATTTGCTACTACAATATTGCAGTTTACATTTTAGATACTAATAAAACATTTCATATTATAAATATCATCATCAGAATAGAATACAAAGGTTAATAATAATATTCTTATATGACCATACAATATAATATATTCATATACAATAGTATTAAATATAAACCACAGAAATTGCAATTTAAATCCAATATCGGTGTGAAACATATTTTAGAGTTAATTACCACATACACACGAAAAATAAGTTTGGTCGGTTTAATGCAGATGAATTTTTATAGATAGAAATAAGGGTGAAAATTTTCTAGGAATCCTTCAGATTATAAAAACACACGCATATCGGGGGGAAATTCGATAGCTTCCCAACTACTTGCTGCAAATAAAAATTCATTCAGAGCTCACCCGTAACAAAAAAAAATGCGCGATAATCAAATAATGTGGATGTATGCGGTGTTACATAGCGAAAGATAAGTTGTGTGCGTGTGTGCGATAATATTATTTGCGCGAAGTTTTCGGAGGCCCACACTCGCATTAAGTCCACATAATCTGACATTCATAACAACCAGTGGTGTACTCAAATCGACACATTCATATTCAAATCTAAGTTACTAAAGTTATATACTATCGTCACATTCAACTTTCTCCGTACATATACAATCGTTTTGGCTGTGAATCTACGTCCGCTATCCTAAAACCCATTATATTTTGAAGTTTTACATGAGTATTAAAATCATCTAAATTACGCCAAAGGATTATATTTCACACATAAGAATTCAATTGAATAATAAATAAGTTTAAAAAATAATGGAAACAGATGAATAAAATGAAGTTATTAAATATAAGGTATTTAGAAGCGAAATAATAATATACATTTCTAGGCCATCCACAATATAATAAGATAAAATAATTTATGGCCACAGAAAAGGAAGGTGAAAACGGGAGTGAGGGGGGAAATTGGTCAAAGAAGAATTAGAAAGAGAAGACAAAACCGTGAGAGTTGTCGAGACGTCTAGAAGACTTAGCCCACCTTACGTTACTATCGTTACTATCGCATCGTTGGTTTGAGTTAAGAGCATGGGGAGGAACAACAATTGCCCGGCATTATATAACACAATCTCCCACCGTTCTGTCTAACCCCTCCCGCTGAGATGAAAGGATCTAGACATTCCGCTGACACTTAATTCAGCGTCTCCTCTTGTTCGAAGGACCTTTTTTATTTTACAATGTTTTGTCTTTGGGTCACAGTCTAACGACCTAAAATGATTGCTTAATAATAACACTGTAGCCTTGAAATATCCTTTTTTTATATGGTAATTTCGTGAATTAACTTATTACATTATATTGATTGTAAAACTGTCTTATATGTATTTTTTAAGCAAAGCGATATAAAAGATCATGCATTTAAAAAAAGCTTTATTTTTAAATTAATATATTTCATATTTTGTTGGCGATGTGAATATGTTAAAACAAATTTCAATAATCTGTTTTGTAAGGAAAAAAATTCAGGAAACAAAAGCACAGAGATAAATCATGGCAGTAAATATTGCATTCATAGAAAGGCAAAGGTAATTTTGTGTTGTCAATGTAAAAATGCCTTTTGAACTTACCTCCAGCAAGATTTTCAATTGGAATTAACAACATATTAACATGTTACAGTTGAGGCGCGACTTCAATTTTTGTTCAATGTCGAAATCGTACAATGTCTCTGTTTTTTTTTTTAAATGACTGAACTGCGAATATAAAAATTTCCATGATAGGCAATTGAAGTTTTTTCACTTGATATGCGGATCAGGGGATATTATCGAATGCGCAAAACTTCACCCTTTCAAACGATTCTACTGTCAATGAAAATTTACAAATTGCGAACAGTTAATAATAATACATCAGCATTACGTTGGTGGTACTGTCGACCCTTTGTGGAAGCGATTTGTAAGGCAGTCGGGGATGGATATTTGGCACATTGGCCACCAGCAGACGCGGGGAATAAATAAAACAAAATAAGGCGGAAGCGAGCGGCAAGTCGTCGCTATGGCTACTGCCCTGGTGGCCTTGCAATGGTGTGAGCAGGGCAATACCCTCGCCTATGCTGACCCTGGCGTGTGCAGAGTGCCGTGTGCTGCCAACACACACACATATATACACACACGCTGACACACGTTTATATTTGATACAAACTAATATTATAAATTTAAAAATAAATAAACATACCTACATATGCACACATGCTTCATTTTATACTGACATTCTAAAAAGTGATTATATTAATATTTATTATTGAATTTGGTATTCAGTTTGATACAATAATTACCAATAATCAGCCTAGTTAAAGTAACATAAAAATATGATGACGATGAATATTACTTAACTTAACAATATTTAATATGATAGTATAATTATAATCTCTAATATAATAGAACCAATACGGAGATAAAACAGAAAACTATTCATATTTTCGGGTTCGTTTTAAATTTACATGAAAAAAATACATACGTACCAATATTTAAGAAAACGCGATGATGAAATCGTCATAAAACATTTTTTTCATCATTGGTCGCTTGTGGTTTATATATAAATACTATATGTATGTCAGTATTATAACAAGGATGTGCGAATAATTTATTCATTTAAATCCACTTATATCAATAATCTGGGTTGACGTAGACCCCATTATGTAGATTGCAGAGAGCAAGATGCGAGTGAAATAGTGTTGCGAAAGGTAAGTTTTGACTCTTTACGAAATGTCTGCCTCCCATTCATTCTGATACATTTATATTTATCTACATATGGACATACGTATGTATGAATGGCAAACATCGACAATTACGACACTAATAATGATGAATTCGTTTTGCCAAACAATTAGATAAATAGGTAATTTAACAATAATAAAATGCTTTGAAAAATGAGAATCAAATTACGGTTCGACGTCTAGTTAATGCATTCGTCTCTGATATACTTTTAACGTGTAAGTGATATAATTTAGAAAATATTTTTTTTTCATTCCTATATTTTAAAAATTCTCGTGTTGTAAATTTTTTTGTCATACAAATGGTGCATTAGGTGAATATAATAAATAAACAGTAATTTTATACACCCGTTAGATTCGGTGCTCATATGTGTGATTAAAACATCTATATATTCTATTGCCTCCTGACGTAAATATATTATATAATTTTATTAAATTTTATATATTTACGTGTCTGTATGTTTGTTTATATTAATTTATGTTTTTAATTATTTCAATGTAACGGTCATTAGAGGGTTTTTATCGAAATTGCAGAAACAGATACACGCATCCTATATAAGTCAGCCAACACCATTATAATTGCGCATACAAATTACAAATACATACAGATACAAGATCACGTTGCAAAAAAACAACTAATACACCTATACAAAGTATTAAAAGCTACCATATGAATACAAGTTTGGATTGTGTATCACGATTTTATGCAAATCGCAAAAAATGCACAAACTAGTCTATGTACAATGACACGATAATTGAATATGTAAATTACGAAAATCGAAATCGAGGATTTTGTGGAAAAAATATTTTCATTCCCATATTGTGTTACCATAATAGAAAAAAAAATCTGTCAGCTTATTGTTGTAATCAGAACTGCGATAGTAGTCGGTGTCATATTGACATAATTATTATATAGTATTTAAAATGGAAAGTAAACAAAGAATCTTGGCAGTGGAGTTCGCACCACGTGAAATCTGCTTCAAAGAAGCAAAAACGCATCAAATCTATATTTTTAAAATGCATCTACGCATACGCACACCCTGCAATGACACCACCTCAGCTCTATTGAAGTGCAGGTTCATACCGAATGGCTTCTATCAAAAGTATGTAGATGTAGAGTATACTTGTCAAACAACGTATGCACTGCAAGACTTTTATTAAATTGCACACTTGTATTCAGTTTGATATGCATTCAATATTCAATTAAACATGCGGCAACAGTACAAAAATCGTTAATCAAACCAGGGTTAAATAATCGACGCGTATGGCACTGCTTACCACATTGACACCGTGTCGAAAAAACTTCAATGCATACACGCAGCCGCACACATGTAGAAAGAAACGCACACATCTATTCAAATTCACCGCAAATAAAACTTGACAAACATTATTATGTGAATTAGATAGATACATAGGTGTTATAGTGTTCGTTCTTGCATCAAATGTGGGATTTGAATGATGAAATTCGCGCTCCAATATAGGTCCTCTGTAGATAACGCTGATGAAAAAAAAACAAATTCTGTACATAATATAGGTCCTATTGGTACAGATTCGTTCGCTGATTTGCGATGTACGAATTATGCTTCCAACTATATAATTAACAATACATATGACTGTACAAAATGTAGTTAATTGTATAATGGATAGAGAATATCCTCGAATACAAGATAAATGCTCATAAAATAACGAAATGTGATATATGTTAATTTGAAAAAATGCACAGATATATCGCTGATAGATCTACAGTTTGAATATTTCTGCTCCGAGGCATATGCATTTTATGTCATGTAGTATCATCAATCAATCCAAATGAAAGTTAAAATGTAGTTTTTTCAATCTAAATGGAAGTTTCAAATCTGCCACGTCTATCTAATTCGCTTATTCACTCGGCCACAGTAGGTGTATGTATACAGAAATCAGTATAAAGCCGAACCTTAAAAATTTCATGAAAATTGTAAAATTTCAAGAGTTCAAATATTTTTAAGTTCAAATGCAAAAAAAACATTGAAAACCCCCGTACAGTGAAAATATATAAAATTTACAAACACACATGCATTAAAGTAAGGCGCTATCATAAGAGAGCCAACGGAGAGCTATTCTATGCGAAATGTATGCCAATGGTTTAGCATTTTTCGAAAGAGGTTGGGAGGATAAAGGAGGGGAGAGTGCGTGACTACTGCAAACGTCAAACAACGTGAATAGCTAGCTATTCCAGAGCGCGAACGTGAAAAACCGCAGCAGACGCCGGTGGCCATGGCTGACGCTCATGCTGCCATAAAACCCACTATTTTCATATCGACTATGGAAAAGAAAAAGGACGTAACCCTCAAAATAGTTTTTTTTTTCAATAATCATACCGTATACAACTTGATACACGTCCTATCAAAACGGTGTAAGCTGAAAATTAGTATTTAAATTTAGCTTTTAAGTTTGAAAAACCATATTGCGACCAGGAAAAAGAACTTCCACCATGTAAACTTCATTCGTTTATCCTCATTCACTTATTAAATCAATATCATATCGGGTAAATGAAACAATAGTTTTAGTTTTCGCGCACTTTAAAGTTGTGCTTATTGAATGTTTTGACTTTTTTCCAAAATCATTAAATATACATTTTGTGTGCCGCCTGTAAATTTTTTTCTGTGTGGGTTACGACCTTTTTCCTTTCCACAGACGATATCATACTAACGTATTCGCGTGTGCTCATATTAAAATTACAAGACGAGGCATTGTTAACCTTTTCCGCTGACAAAGTTTAGTCCGACCGACACTTCAAAATGATTCGACTGTCCGCGTTGTCATATTAGAAAACAGAAATTTCATGAGTATAGATTTAGTTTCATGATATTATGGTTGCGTTTTATCTGCAGAACAGATAAAGCGAAGATGGTGACGCAATTTATCGAAGTGGTGACCCGGAACAGGAAAAGAACCGTTGGAAAAGAGCCAGGGAGGTTGATGGATGACAGAGTCGTCCACGTGGTCGGGGGAAGACGGCGGAGAGCTGCGGCGGGGTGAATAACATGGTGTGACAGGAGAAGCCTCAGCGGGGGGATAGTATTCCGCCTGAGAAATGAGTGCACCCGAGTACCAACAAGGGTTTTCTAAATCAATATGGAAAGAGTAACGATAACGATTCGACATCAGTTAAGAAAAACTCTGTCATTCGTATGCATATTTATATTGTTAATTCAGTAAGTAGGTATCGGCAAGTTGATTTTTTTACCATTGCTGTATTGGTTATCGCTAAATTTATTTAAAACCTCGCGGTTGTTACTGATAATTATTATAAGATAATAAATTAAAGGCAGGAAATTTAATGTTGATAATTAGAATAAAAGAAAAATACTAAAAACATTTCCCTGTGCATCTGATTACTTAATGGTGTCCATTGTTGCATTTAAATGTTATTGGGCAGCCCTGGTGACTTTCCTTTATAGTGGTGTGGCACAGCTGACGCGGTTTGTGCTTTAGGTCACGATTACGAACTCTTATCATAAAAGCGTATTTCCATACAATATCCTCAAGGCTTTACATAAATCGCTGCTAATTTGGGCACTAGAAGATTTATTATAGACCAGAAAGTAATTGCTAATCAGCTATCGCCGATTCATATAACATTAGAGTTTGAAATTCAAATGGAAATGAATTACAAGTTGTTATTATGTTCATTTAATAAGTCGAATTATGATCAAATTTTGTTTTATCGGGTTGATGTCGGAGATGAAATTTAAAAATGATAAAGATTTCTTAGAAATGAGCGGACTAGATTTTGTTTGAAATATTCAATAAATATTGTATATATAAACTAAACACTAAGCACAATTGAATCCCCGAAACCGACCTCTTGGGTAATTTGCTCCAGAAACATTCCTGGCCTAAAACTAAAAAAAATGCTTGACATTGTAATGCCTAGTTCACACTTGGGCTAGTAGCCTAGTACAATAGACACCATTATTTATTATTATTATCACGACTTCGGATGTCTAGACAGAGAAAGAGCACATGTAACGTAATGCAGATAAAAAAAACTAAGTACCATTGTTTCAATTTACCACGTAACGATACAAGCGGCGTACGGTATCGAATATTTATATGAAAATTTTAAGGAAAAAACCTATAAATTCGCTGATAATGTCTACTGTACTAGACTACTAGCCCAAGTGTGAGCCGAGAATAAGACTAAGTAGGGCATCGGAAGATTCGGACAAATAACCTCGATAGCACGGTGTATAATTTTAATGAATTCAATAAATGTATGTCATGATTAAAGTGTGGGTAAATTATTTATTTATGATAACATAATCACGCAGATATAACAACGAACAAGTCAATATAAAGAAAATATTTTGGTACCGAAGCAACAAAGCTTATTCTCAGTGATTACGGGGTAGTGTTTTGTCGTCGCTTTCAATTATAGCGAATAGCCGAAGATCATTCAGATGACGCTGATACATGATCAATCGTCGAGAAACCAGGAAAATAAAAAGTACCAGTAATGGATATGTAATCCACTTAGCAAGATTTCAGCTCAGCTGGTTAAATGTGGATGAGCATATCTTATTTCGATCATACACAAAATAGTTGTATATGGAATGAGAATGAGTTGAGGATCTAATAAATAATGCCAATTGATAAAGGCTTTCCGAAACGTCGATAAAAGAATTTGGGACCCCAAGAAAATTTATCAACGGTCCCTGCCAAACTAAGTATCAGATGAGTGGAGTGAAAACTCCTTGTATACAATAATATAAACAAGTAGGCATGCAATCTAGTGTGAGTGGGGTAGTTCCAAAGTGAAATTATTTCACTACGTCAAAATTTAAAGAACCCTATACCATTTTTTTCAATGTTTATTCAAACAGATTTTGTCGACTGGTTTACGTGCTATATGGTTCTTCTATGCAAAAAATACTGGTTAAAAATCTTCACTTTTGAATTTTGGCATAGCGGAATAAGTTCACTTTGGAACTAGACTATTCATGTATTATCCTATTTAATATTGTCGCAGATTCTAGAATGTAATGAGCTGGGACTATATACAAAAAGACCGTTCAGCTTTTGAACTATGCAGATGACATTGATGTAGTTGTACTCTGCAAGAAAGCTGTTTTGAATGCATTTATAGATTTAAAGTAAGTGGCAAATACGACGGAGCGAAAGGTCCTATTTCTGAGGGAAATATGATATTAATAATATTAGATTAGATACTATTAGATAGACCTTATCAAAATTATCTAAGAGTCTCCGATGGAATAGGCATATTAGTATACCTCCAGCGCATAAAAAGGAGTGATGATACCGCGGCTGCCACAGCTGGATAGAAAGGAAAGGGATCTCTCCACAAGTTATTGGCGTCGAAAATTGGACAACACGCAGTAAAAATGACTCGAGTTTGCTTGTCCACCGCGGGATGACAATACTATTTTAGTTTATCAATATAACACTTTGCCATTATTATTTAGCTTACATAACATTGACATTATACAATATATCATATTTTATCTATAGCGCGACTCGGTGTTATTAAAATTAAAAAGTAAATATTCGCGATAAAATCATTGATAATTCCAAGTAATTCATTCTGCGAAAATGGGAGCAACGGCCAATGCAATATAAAAATCGCGTAAATGTGCAAGTTTGCTCAGTAGAAGGTCATATGCTGATAGTATTTTTAATTTCTATATCAAAATCAAAACGAAAAAAACACTTCGCAACAAAATAAATCCTCACGATAACGTAACGACTTTTTGCATCGACCTCTGGAAACATCACCAAAAGAATGATTACATATATGTATCAAAATATTAAAAAAAAACATATTCATAGAAAGTATTAGAGCGGGTAAATAATGTAATACAAAATAACCCCGTTAATGCATTTTTCCTTAATCGCCGTTCCCATAAAAATGTCCTGTCCTCATTTTACCGATAAAAATATTTGCATTTGTAATGTAAACGTGCGACAAGCAAACAGTATGCGTTTCAGATTTACTTACCTGTCCTCGATTGATGTTCGCTTCTCGGAAATGTAGTAATGTTTAAGCTGCCTTTTTTTGATAATATTTCATGTAATAGGAAGACGGTAAAATTAGTCACTTTCCTTAAAATGGCAACTAGTTATTTCTATAAAAGCATGAACTTGTTTGGGAAACATGCAAGCTGCAATACCGATATTTTACCGATTATATTGCCGATGTCTATCAACTGCCAATATTTAGATACAACAAAGTGTATCTAATTAACCGTTTCTTTATATTTTAATTTTTGGAGTCTGGGAATACCAACGATGCTATCATACTTTTATTATTACATACAGCAGTATAATAATTTATTTTTTCTTATAGGAAGTAGGAACTATCTCCCATTGGTAGCGAGTAACCTTGCTCAATCCCATTCATAAAATGGACCTCTTCAGTACACAATGGCATCAAATATAAAAGGAAAAGGGTGCTTCAGGGTTATTCAAATTATTTTTAAATGTTCATTTTAAACGCTCTTCTTATACATCGTGTTAGTCCTCACTAAGTCAATTTATATATTATTATTTTTTTATACATACCGTGTTCGCTCCAAGCGTGGAGCATATAGATCTACACAGTGTGAAGATATCCACTCCGAAAGAGGAGT
>JAGVSQ010002353.1:0-25049 GCA_022683975.1 Rhyacophila evoluta | reverse complement strand
GAGAAATCCTGCGACCCCAAAAAGGGTCGCGACCCCCAATTTGGGAAGCACTGGTTTACATAACCATATGCGCAATACATTAATCGATATGATGACAATCAGTTCCCAATTAAAACAACCTGCCAAATAATTCCGTACTCAAGATCTATATACTCAACTTTTAGAGCATAGTAGAAAGCAAAATAGTTACTAACAAGATTTGTTATCTCTTACCTACTAAACTATCTTTAGTGCTCACCAAAGTTTTACATGCCATAAATTGCACCCGGAATTTTAGGATAAATCTTCATATCACGAAGAACTATTTATAAGCTCCAATTTTTGATTGATGGGCATAGTAACGTATTTTTAATATTTAAAGTGACTTCACATCACAAAAAATGTACTCTTTACGGACCTAAACAATGATGGATGTCAATGTTTTCAAACATCAATTTGATATAAGCTGCATTTAAATCATATTAATATCTGAAAATATATTTTTATCCGTCATTAATAATAATACGTTTATAAATTAAATACCAATAAATGTTTTGTGCGAATCAAAGGCTATATTGCAATCGTGGTCTGTTTGGAAAAATACTGGCTGCTTTTTGCTCGCAAATATTTATCGAAATTGTATCATTAACATTGCTAAAGGAGACAATTTCAAACATGATAAGATTATTCTAAAACTAGTTGGTATATTAAAGATAAGTTTAAGATAAATATTACTACGTACACTTATGGTGTACGTATGAAAAAAGAAAACAATTTCCATATTTTTCTTCATATTACTTTACAGTAAATATTTAATAAACGACATTTCTGAGATTTTTGCGATTTATTAATTATATGCTTACTTTAACATATCTGCACCGACTGTTAAACATATTGATCTCCATAATACGAATATATATATATTTTTAGTGATTGTTTTTATAAGGATCAGCCGTAAATATCACTTTTACATTACAATATGATTAGCGGTTAAAATATGCTGATCAGTTTATCATTGATAAATATTTAACCTGATCATACTGAGAGACAAAAGCTAGATTGTGATTTTTATTATTGTGAAACCGTAGTGGAGAGACTTTTTTTACTTTTTCATAAACCTATTTTAAGGCAAGTATATTAAAAGAAGAAACTTCAAATTAAATAAAAATTAAGTAGACTTCACACAGTAACTTAAATGGAAAATGCTATTCACATAAACACATTTTAAATAAAAAAATCAATTACAACAACCAAGATTTAATATTAGATTATAAAAATCATAAATACTTGAACTTTAGTTTAAAAATCAAACATTTCATCTTATAACCGACAGGTATAATATTTTTTGCGTTATTTATTTTTACAATTTTTCTGCTAATAACTCAGCACTTTGAAAAGTGATGTAGACAAACATTATGGTAGAATATTATTATTTTCCCGAAAGGGATAAATAAGGTTTATAACTTACGTTTTTCATAAAAAGATTTTTATGAAGCATACTCAACAACTTTTCCCTATGTAGGAAAGCTCTATTCTGCTAAAAAGCTCGCAATAGTTTTATATCTGAAAGGAATTGGTATGTTGGTTTAACAACAGAAGTTATTTAGTGTTTTATCTACACATATAATGTATACTAAAACAATATATGGAATCCTTTTACAGTTGTTAGGTGGGCGACAAAAACCGCGTTGTTTTGGTTTGTGGGTTGACTTTCACACATTACTTCAGTACGAAAAGCAAAAAAACCTCTAAAAAACGCACAACGGTGTTGGGAATTTTCCCACTTTCAACTTGAAATAAAATACGTCGTTGGACTGCTTTTACAATCCAAGTAGAGAATAAACGTAAAATAACTCGCACACTATATGTTTTACGCTAAAATATTGTATAAAATAAAAAAAAAAGATTTCATGTTTATTTCTCGTACGACATATGCTTACCTTTCATAAAATAACCCATATATTTAATATAAACTCGAATTATTAAAAACCACAGATGTTCCATATTCGCTGCTTTTTACGTATTTAAAAAAAATGTGAATTGTAAAAAATGTGTTTTTTTCAGTCATCACGTGTTTTTTACTGTTTTTTTTTTTTAATTAGGTAAACTTGTTTTTTTGCCTTATACCCGACACGTCTTAGAATCCGTACAATCGTCTATACAGTGACTTAATTAAGATAAATATCCTCTCCAAACATGAAACGTAGATTTTCACGTATCCTAAAACCTTATCTACCTGCAGATTATGCTTGACGAGAATTTGCTGTCAGACAATTACTCAAGTCAATTGGCATCCAATCCTACATTTTTTTTATTTTAAATATCAAGAAAATTTGTGAATCAAACTCACTTTTCTCGTATGCTAAGGGCGATCGCTAACATCTACTCTACCGAGGATTATTTGATTAGATTATGATTATTCATTAACCTTAGATTGTAATATAGCTAAGTAATTTAAAACCAGAACCTCCTGTACCAAAATGTTCGTACTTATCCAACTATCTACCGAAATTCGAAACGCAATATGATAGGATTTGGTTACATTTACTAGGGTAAATCTCACAATTTTTGGTGTACTTCCATAGTTGTCATAAATGAAAATTCATAGAAAAGTTTTTATATTTTCTATATTTTTTTATGTGCAACTTAAGTATATATCAAATATAATTAGGATAAATACAATTTGCTGTGACAATTTTGTATGTCATATAATACATCACTGTAAAAATGTCAGAAGTTTATTATTTAAGCTTTAAAAGGCTCATACTAATTACTGAAAAGCTTTTCAAAAAATCTAACAAATCTATCAACATAGATTTTGATAGATTATGTTGCTTTTACAACAAAGCCTACGTCGATTCATTGAGATTGCACTTACATATAGTGGATTGCAAGCGTAGCCAATATACTATATCACTCTATATAATTGTCAGTAATTCAAGTGGGTTGACGATTTTGCAACTAATTAATAAACACGTGCCATATAAGCTATGCATTTGACCACCTATTCTACTTAAACTTAATAACATAATAATACAGAATATATAATTTTAAAAAATACTTCATTTTTCATATTCTTCTAATATCTCATGAAAATATATTATAATATCATATATACGGTCTATTTTTTGACATCATTTAATTATTGGTGTAATAATTTACTTAAGCAATTAAAAACATTATGAAATGACTAAATGTTTCTAAAATCAATCTACTTTATCCACACATATAAAAATAAATCAAGTTTTATATTACAAAACTAATCTAATTCATTCACTCAATGAACATGATATTTTTTGAGAGGGTTTTGTTTTGAAAATTTCTACTGACAATCAATCTACGTTCATTTATTTTAACTATGACTGACACGAGATCCCATCAAGACAATTTTAAAACAAATTAAGGTAAATTCGTATTATAAGTCACATTCTTTTATTTGCTATTCAAGATTTAATATCTGCTTAAAACCTATTTTATTAAATATTAATTATATACCAAATGAAACACTTTTGTAAATTCTAATCTACAAAATAGTTTGAATATGACTAATTTATTCCTATTTCTCCATATCTGGTGTATATATGAAACCCAGTGACAATAACTGATGCTTATCAATTTTTTTATCAGATGTATTTATTTTTTATCTTTGCAAGTCACATCAGTATGCTTTAAAGTCACTGTCGATAGATAGTACCCGACGGTATTTGATCCGATACTAAAATTCAGCTATTTGTCAAGCAAATAAAGCTGGACCCAAGCTTTTTCAAGATATCTGCGGCATCATGCTAGCTTTCTAGTGTTTACATTTAACATTTATTTGTTTTGTATTTTCACCAAAACATTTTATAATTGGATCATAAAAACAAAATTTAAACAATTAGGAAAAAAGATTTTTTCTTACTTTTTCGTGCTTTACCAACTCACTTAACATACAATTCAACTTTATATCTTCACAAATTACACCAATACTACATTATAGACAATATTGACCAGTATAATATATGAAGAATTATATTATTAACATAGATAGACATCAAATACTCTACAATAATATTCTGAGAACAGATGTACTGAAAAAAACTATTTTTCCAGCTAAAAAGTTAATTACATAATTTTCTGATATTTACGTAATATTCTCCTAAAATGTTACTGTAACATTTACGAGTAATTCAATTCGACCTGCCTTAATTAATAAGATTTGATAAACAATTTGTTATTTTAGCTATTTTTAATGCTTTTATATTTAATTTTTCAAAAAGATACCGACGCTAAGTACTGCGGGTGAAATGATTGATTTTGCAAAGAACTTGAAGATAATAGGTACAAACAATTCAACCTCCTGTCAAGTTAACAGTCATCCAGCAATGCTAGAATTGGCTAGTACTCATACTGCAATTCACTTTAGATATCCTAAGTCCTGCATGCTTCTTCTTCCGTCGGCTTTCTGGCATACCACTATCGACAGGATCTACTATGATATATTTGGTAATATTCCTGGTATAATAGAGTATATAAAGCCACCAACTGATTGTGGAGATACCACATGATGACCATGTATATTACATAGAGATCTACAGTAATTGATATAATTGACGTGTTTCAAGAAATCGTCTTGGTTATGTATATCTTCCTCTTGAGTGAGAGTGATTATAGAGTGATGCTGTTTAAAAATAATTCTCTAAAATAAAATCTTACTCAATCTTGCTGTGTTTGTTATCTTTTTTATTTCAAATTCTCACTTTACATATACATTATTTGTTATTTTTAATTTATTTACTTCAAATATATTTTATTTGTAATAAATTTAAACTCTTTTGTTAAATATTTTATTTTTTAAAACCTTAAATTTCAAAATGTGAAATAAAATAATGTAGTTTTATCATATATGTTATATATTTTCATAATTAAATTATCTACAGTAAATTAACATTTGGTTCGTATTTGTCGTCTGTAAATACTACATTTTTTGATTTCTTTACACGTAAAAAAATAAAAGTGACCGTAATTTATTTGGTTGATTTTCTTTCTAAATAGTGATATTGTTTTAACGTAATGAAGATGAATGTCATGAATTTACGTGGTACGCAATGTACAGTATACAAGCTTTCCCGAAAAGAGTAAAATGGAAACGGCCATAAGTTTACCGAATTAATCATACATACGACAAAATTTTCTGTTTCTTTGATTTCTTACCAATACAAGTTGGCCATTTTAACGTTATTTTCGTTCATGAAATTTTGATATAAAGCCTCATTTTTCATGTAAAATAATGATTTATCAAACTTTTACCGGGATAATTTTATAGAAAGCATTGGAACTTTTATAATAATTTGTATTGTGTTTGCCAAGATTATAAATTATAAAATAAATTATATTGTATATTAAAATTATTTTATTACGTGACTTACATAAATAAATACAAAAAATAAAACTTGAATACTGAACGACGATTTCGATCAATTATATCTTTGATTATAAACATTTTTTTTATAATCACAACTAAGCTTTTATGTTTATCAAATGTCGTTGCATAATTAATTAATTCAAAAATACTTAAATTTCATTTGCTACGTATTCTTTCAAATGGACTTTACATTTTTACAATATCTACTTTTAATTAGAGCATATGGATCTCCATATTTTCAAGATATTTTTTTCTGCCCGATATCACTTAATCGTTGGTAAAATGGGACTACCAAATACTTTGGTAAATGAGATTTTTTTACTGAAAATTTTCATAATATCTAAAATAAAATATAAATATTTTTCCGATAGTCGAGAAGTTGTTGAATGAGCCTCGTATCTAAGAAAAGCGGGATTGATTCCCACATCTGTCAGATTTTTCAAATTGAAAAAATACAGAAATGGATTCTAATTAAGTTGAGTTATTATCTAACAATTAATTCTTATGAAAATAACCTGTCAAAGTCATATTTTCATATTGTGGAAATCTATTTACTCTGTCTTTGGAGTGGATATCTTCACACTGTGTACATCCATATGCTCCACATTGGCATCGGACATGGTTGAATTTTTAAATTAAATTTATTTTTTTGAGTTAATTTATATAAATTGCTCAACTTCTTATATTCAACAAAGTGGCGTATAAGAAAATCTACAATGTGCGTACTTGTCGCCAAAACTGAAACTGTAGCGATGAATCTCGTTCAGCCAAGTACCGTGGTGTCTCGAGAGAGCCTTAACCTGATCTTTATATTTCTGTATCCTAAAAGGTCGTCAAAAATTATTTACAAAATGTATTTGATAAAGATACAGAATACTGGCGTTACATGATAAAATACAAAGGCAATAAAGATTTTTGAAGTATTCGTAAGTTTCTACATTTTCCATAAGTTTCATTTTATAAACAAATATGGAAAGAAGATTTTTTTAAGATTATCAAATGGTATTTTAAAAATAAATATATAATATCGATTAAACACATCAGAGAAATCGTTTACCAATACTTAGTCATTTTATAGTTCTATATCCAAATTTTAATTTTTCTTTTAAAATTTTATTATTTTATTAATGATTTAAACACAAAACTCATAATATTTATAACTTTCTTTTATAAATTCATCCATAATGGCTATAAAAATAAAAATCTTCAAAAATTTACATATGATATACAGTGACAGTATCCTTATATTTTTTTTTGTAATGTATTCATATTTTTATCAAAACGTTTCAATTGATTAATTAATATATATTGCTTGGCTTACACTTAAAAAAAATACAACACTGTAAATTGTGTTTGCTTTTCAATAATAAATATAATGTTCGTATAATCTCACTTGATTCTATGAAATATTGGTTCCAAGAGATTTACATTTTTTTATTTCTTAAGTTAAATTAATCAAGAATATTGATTGATGTAAAAAAATCTTTGAACTATTGAACCTTCATACAAAAATAATATTTATTACAATATTTTTTTATATTGCATTGTGTTTTCCATCCAACAATGACAATCCTATTACTAACATTTAATTTGTATTTATATTCAAATTGTGTTCAGAAATCAGAATGTTCACTCACTCTTTTCTATAATACTGTGACTATTGATTCTGTTTATATTTTGTTCAATGAAGTAAAATATAACCGACAAGTAAACATTGCAAGAAAAAGTTCAATTCAAAATGCACTCCGTCGGAAGAAAATAAAAACAAATTTCTTCCACTTAAAATAAATTTACCATACAATATTTAAACTAAAAAAAATGTTTGCCCCTATAAATAAAAGTTATATTTTTCATGTGAAATATAATTCAAAAAAACCATGCATTTTTTGGAAATAATTTCACAAAACCTTCGGATATCAACAAGTTTTTCAGTCTTTCAAAATAACGAAAACTATTTACTGTCTATAAATATATTTATAGCATTTATCGAACTTAAAATTCTTTTATAAATTTATCTTAATTTTGTAAATATATTTTTTTTTGTCTTTTTTTAAACTGTATTTTTATATTGTATAATTAATTTAACTTTTGTATTTTTTATATTTGTATTAATCTATCATGATTTCTTTATTTCATGTGAAAAAAAAGTATTAATTTATCGTAAAATTTAGATATTTGAAAGTATTTTAAAAAAATAAATATTATTGCTTACTTACCGGATAGTAGGGTTGACCAGTAACGAAATAAAGGGCGACATTAAGGTTCAGTAAAAACACGAAGGCGGCACGCATTGTCACAAAACTTTGAAATCCCTCTTCCTTTGTAAGATAATAACACAATCAAACAAAAGTTTAGTACACTTTCTACACTCTATAACTCTACAGTAATATTTACAATGACCGTTTGGTCAAGCTTTTTGAACAAGTGAACTGTTAGTACAAGTTTAGTCCGAGCCTAAAATATTACCCCAGAGCTTTCCTGTTCGAAGCGTCGAAAGAACCTTTATGAGGAGAGACTGAAGCGTCGTTTGCTCTTATAGCGTCGGTTTACAGCCAGGGCGCAACTGCCACGCGTTTCTACTGCCCTATCATCCCTTACTGTTCATATATCATCTAGTCACTTCCGCGACGAAGTATAAACGAATATGAGAAAAAAATCACTGCACAAATAAACTTGCAATCACTTGACAGTCAAGTTACCAATAATTCCAAAACACTATTTTGTTTTAATTTGAAATACTTAAAATCACAGAACACTTTGTTTTAAATTTGGAAAAACACAATTTTGTTTTTTTAATCTGAACTAAATAATTTTTAACTACGATTTATATTACAAGAATTTTTCATACTTCTAATTTGATATCATATTTTCTTTATAACAATTACTATTTAATGCTGTTTTACTTAGACTTGATTTCCGCACTTTAATTATACAGTATAATATAGTCAATACTCTATTCATATTTGAATACTCCAATTAATTCCGTCTTTTTGATATGTTAGAAATTTTACACTTCAATTAAAATGATTTTTTATCCGAAATAAACTGGCTTTTGAATATGGTAACAGTATAAAAGTAGTTCACTTTATTTCGAATTAAAAAGAATGTTATCAAAAACCATTTTTAATAACGAGAAAAATTTTCATTCTTATAGTTGTTTAATCTCGATATTTATACACTTGAATTAAAGTGTTCAAACCGAATTCCAGCCGCGTACAAAAGATACATTTTATTCGGTTGACTTTTTTATACTGCTCTGTTTTAGTGCTTACATTATATTGAACAAATTTACATTAACATTTTAAACGTTCTAGAGATAGTGTTATCTTTTCTCATTGTCAATTTACATTAGTTAAATCTTATCTATTAAAATTAGAAAAGAAATTGATATAACTTCATGAAAACGCTTAACGTTCAGTAAACAAAACTTAATCTGCTCACATTCTTTTTAAGCAATAATTGAATTATCATTTACTTAAATTATTTAAGGAGTTATTTGATGTTTTTTTCAAATTATATTATTTCAAGTTTTCGTGTAAAGATCGTTCATAACTATTAAAACTGAGTGAACGTTTTTTCTTGAATAAAAAACTAAACATATTTACGCAGTCACCGACACCAGAAAACCAAAATTTAAAATCGACAGTTTCACTTTAAAAATACACATTGGATATCTATCGGATTTATAAAGTAACTAACCACCAATTAGATACAGCACCATAAAAACGAAAGTAATAAGTTTTCACATTCCAATTTAATAAGTTTCACAAAATTTGTTTTCTTGGCTTTTATAAAGTTCTCACTGTCATATATACTTCTTACGCGGATCATATGGCCACCGTATGGCGAATCCAAAATTTCCATTGCTTTTCACTTCCCTGGTCATGCCAGCATCTCTTAATTTTGCTTAGTACAATATATATTATCTGGGTGGTTTCTCTTTTCTTTCAGGACACCAGAATACCACCGACTGGAAAAAGAGATTCACGATTCAGACTCTCCCAAATACGTGCCCAGCCAGTTCCAGCATCGTCGCATGACTTTTCAAATTACAAAGTTATGATGTCGCACAGGAATATTTCTTTTCATCAGTTGTAGTAAATAGGTTATTCGTATCAATAAAAGAGATAGTGTCCCAGGAGCAACTTGCAAAACCTCAGTGGGCACGAACTAGAGTTTACAAGATTCTTATTCTAACTTAACTCAATTATTGAAAGAAACTTTTTCAGATAACATATAATAAAATAAATTTAGAAA
Source organism: Rhyacophila evoluta (assembly GCA_022683975.1). Taxonomy (NCBI): domain Eukaryota; kingdom Metazoa; phylum Arthropoda; class Insecta; order Trichoptera; family Rhyacophilidae; genus Rhyacophila; species Rhyacophila evoluta. The sequence continues at coordinate 15,409 of JAGVSQ010002353.1, read as the reverse complement.
GTTTTCATTTAAAATAAAAATAGCAAAAATAAATCAACTTGTTTTATATTGTTTACGAAATCTGCTGTGCCACATACAACAGTTTTTTACAAGCAAAGTGAGAAAACATGTTAATATAATCAGAAAATCCCTGCTTGTTAATCTAAGTAACGTAAATATGCTTGCAATTTTATCTGATTAGGTAACAAATAATAAAGATAATTTTGTTTTCAGACAGTTTGGCGCTCTAAGCAGAGGCACTTTATCTAAAATCTGCGTCGTAACTATTAATTAATATAACAAGTAAGTGTTTCAACGTGACTGTCATTTACACAAAATCTTCAGAGGCGTAAAAAAATCGATATACGTATTTTCAGACATTTGAAGGGCGGGTAATAAAATTTTTTTTATTACCCAGCATACAAACTGACAAATTCGTTACGAGTTTTAACACGCCGTTAAAATAAAAAAAATGCACTTACCCAAATATGGCGCCTCAACATAAGCGTGTCAGACAAAGCGCACCGACAATATACTACGCAGTGACAAAATCGGGCAGCTAATATCAATTATCGATCACGCGTGACAAAATAGCGTAACGGTATAACCTTGCATAAAAGCTTACATTATGTATATTGGCATATGTTAAAAATTTATTTTTGCTAAAATAAAATTATTCAATCTCAACACTGTTAGACTTTTTTTATACTCATATTATATCTTGGTAATTTGCAATAAGAAACTTTGACAATATTGGATTATTTTCACCTTACTGAGGTCATATTAAGCTTCTTAGTATGATTTCGAAACATCAAATTTATAGTTTTATTATATCTGTAGTATTTATCATGTTCATAACGTGCAATCCACCTAAATCAATCTCGAAACCTACAGTTTTTTTTTAATCTTATCTTAATAATATTTTTAAATGAGTGTTTTATTTACAAAATTTAATTTCATATTTTTTGTCTCGCGCGCCTTTATCGTAAGCGGATCCGTTGGGAAACCCTAAAATATATATCACATTCGAGCAATACGTTCCTCATCATTTGAATTGGTCGGTAAATTTATTACATCGAATAATTATAATTATATTTTCGAACATGATCAATTATGATATCAGCGATCTTGGCCGACAGGTATATGAGCGATCTTTACTGCCACAAGTTACGGAGTGTTTAGTTGCATTTTTTTAAATTTAAATATCAAGGCATGATTTTCGAATCACTGACGACCAATTTAGTAAAAAAAACAATCTGCCACTATGTGGCTTTGCATCACAAATATTCATTTGATTCGCGATTTAGTAAACCATTTAATCATCGTCGTTGTAGCTCATTTATAAGTATTCAAAAATCTCTTAAATTGTCAATAAAATCAAATAGAAATTGATAAAAGACAAGTTAATTGCTAAAGTATACACTAATAAGTACAGATAAATGTATCTATGAAAATGGCTCAAAGATGAGAAGCTATCCATTATAATATATGAAATATCACACATTTCATTTACATAGTTGTGAATAGTTAGTTACTGACGTGTATTTAATGTCTAATTTTAAATTTCATACAGTTTTAAACATTTTAAGAGTTCTAATAAAAGATATATTGTTTGAGTATGCCATCATATATGTACATTTTTCTCGGAATAAGATTAGATCAGCAGAAAAAAACTACAGATCTTCCTGGAAAACTCTTCAGTAAACAAGTGTCAATATGCAAAAGCATGACTCCAGGAAGTTTTCTTTCTACAATTTTAATGATATCATTAGTCAACTCATTATTGAGTCCTTAATTTCATAAAGCTCGTTATAATTTAAATTGTATAAAGGAGTTAAAATGCCTTGTTGTATGAATATATTAATATTCTAAAAAAAGCCTTGAACGTAATGCAAACTATTAAATCTTTCACTGTATGACTTGCTGAGTCATACACTAAGGAAAATTAATTAAAAAATATATTCGGTATTTCAATGGCATCCGTAATATTTTTATACAAAGTCAGAGTTTATTTTTAGTAACACGTGTAGATTTTAAAGATCAGAGATGAATTAATGGGTAGGTGTTTTTTTAAAGTGTTTTCTCTAAATTTCTACAGTTAAAAAAATTGAAAACTATTAATAAATATTTTGAAAAATAAAAATGAAATTTCTATTGAATAAGACAAATTTACATCCAAACAGTGGCATAGCTATCGTGAAGTAGCTGGAGCAGTTACTCTAGGCGCACAAATCATGGAGGCGTAATATTAAAATGGGTTACATAGAAGACATAACATAATATTATTATGCGAAAGCTCAAAAAAATAGAAAACTTAATATTGTAAAAGACGCGGTATCTTTTCTCCATCGAAAACAAGTTTCACCAGAGACAATAATCGCAGCAATATTACTTGCTCCAAAGTACTAAATATGTAGCTACGCAATAAAAAACGGCTTCGATGACTGCTTAGAGTGAACAGTTCTCGTAAGGTATAGATGCATTAACAATCGTTACGACTAAACAGTTTAGTAAAAGCAGGTGGAGTTTGTCTGGCAAAAATCAGTTGTAGCGATATGGCTGTGACCATATTTTTGAAAGCTTTTATTTAATTTTATTTAATTTAATATCCACCATTTAGTATCCACCCTCGATTTTAAATCACTCCAAAGGAAATGCTCAAGCTTCAGTATTCCAACAAAAAAACAACTTCAAAATTTTAGTTAATTAAGAGAAAAGTTTATGTCTTGCATAATTTAATTTTTTTCTAATATAAGATAGTTTAAGAAGAACATGATTATTTTTTGTGTTGTTTTACTAAAAAAATGATAATTTATGGCAGATTTGAATTGTGTAAGAAAATGTTTTGTTTTACTACTTCATAATAATATTAAATATGCATCCTTTTCACAGACGATTGCGTAAAACTAACTGCGTCATTAATTTTACTAGGAGAACAGAGCTCTAGCAATATTTTCACAAATTTATTGTATTTTTTTAAATATTTCCATATCACTCTTAAAAATCCAACAAAACGTAATTGCGCTTTGAAAATACAATGGCGATATTTTAATATAAAAAATAGATCAGTAGATTTTTCAGTAATAGGGTCACTCGTACATTCTTTGAAACCAAAACTCTCGAGTCAAAAAAGTTTGATAGCCTCTTTTTACTAAGCGAACATTCTATTTTTAAATTCACCAATTATGCCCACGCTAAACCATCTTTTCAAAGGTTTGACGAATTCAAATGAATTTTATTTCTCTAAAAAAGGCAAAACTTTTTTATGAATGAATATCCTTTTATTTTAAAGAATTCAAACGTTTCTAATCTAAATAAATATTATTAAATTTGCAGAAAAGTATGGAAATTTTTGAATATTTAATGTTATACTACACTTGAAATTAAAACGCAATAACTTATTTTTCGTATTACTTAAACAAATATTTGAGATTTGTAGATTTAATTTTGAAATTATTATTAAAAGGACAAATATGAAAACAGTGTTTTTTTAACGATGTGTTAACTGCCATATTTTTGAAAATATGCTTATTAACAAAATGATATATCTTAAAACTTATGGAATAATTTGCATAAAATACTATAACATTTTTTCAGTAAAGTTCAGAAAAATTATCTTTCCAGGGTATTTTGTTTTACAATGATCGGTTTTCAGACAATCTAACACATAAAACATCCCGATCCTGCATCTTTAAATTCAAAAAAATTTCACGCAGCTTCAGGATTTGAACGCATAATGGAAAATACTCGCGATTATTAATCGTTTATGGTGACAACTTTGTTGACTTACATCAAATACCGTCTCTTCATCAGCAGCAAATATCATACTGTTATACATATATCTTTTTATTAAGTTATACATCGTTGAAAGACTAAACAACTATTCTAAGGATTAGAAACGTGGTTTCAACATTTTCTCACTAAGCAGAATACTACCTTCTGGTTTTATCGGGAATACTCCGTAGAAGACTCTTAAGACCGGTTATTAGTAATTCACTGTACTTCAGGTGGTGGAAATGAAAGATGCAAGAGATGAAAAATAAATAATGTCTTTCTTGCATTGTGAATATTTGATGCATACAAACAGAATTCTATCAATGCAATTCACCATGTTTTTGTTACTTGATAATTTTACATTTTAAACACAAGTATAATAAAAATAATTCATAGTTAAAATGATTTTTTTGTTATAGGTATTTAAGATCTTGTTATTTTTAGATAAATTATTTTCGTATCTTCAGACCGTACATAAGCAATTGAACATATTTAATAGTAAACCGTTTAAAATAATTTTAAATCAATTTCCATCAAGCACCATCAGTCAAAAATATGAATTAATTAAACATATATTTACAATATTTAAAATATCAACAGAAGCGCATTGATTAATATGAAAGACTTCATTGAAATAAACATTCCTATACGCTTCTTCACAACTGTGGAAAATAATCTTAAATATAATTTATTCAATCAATTTTTCATGTCATGTTTTTATTCTTTTTTTGCTCCAAGAGCTAATAAAAAATTAGTTAATCTTTGAGTAATAATATTAACTTTATTTTTCCAACAATCAATACAGTTATATAAATAAATATTCATGTATTATTTTTTCTTTTAATATGAATCGATGTTCATAAAACACTTTTGCTATTCCAGTTAATTTGCATATGATGTAAACATAACAAATGTATATAATATCATATAAATAGGGTAACTTTTATTTGCATTTTATCCGTAGAGTGATGTATTTACTTTCATGAAATATCGGTAATCGCCAACCTTTCTCAAAAGCAAGATTTGATTAAAATTTAATTTGATTATCTGATTTATAGATAGACCTTATAAATTACTTATTTATAGTACACTATTGTTCTTCTAGCCGGATATTTGCGTAAAGCTTCGTGCTGAACGTTCTATATATGGGTTCATCAAGCTACGGTGAAAATCTTATATAATTGCTTATAACTAATACTAATGAACGTTTTGAGTTTCTATGTTTAGTTGACATCGGCCATATCCTGACCTTTGACCAAATATTAACCCTAGTAATAAATTTCTATACACAAATTGTGTGACAAGTAATAAATAATGTTCTCTCTTCGCCTCCTTTCCACGTAACTTAGAAGAGTTATTTTAAATAATATACCTTACCTTTCAAAGATTGCTCTTCATATATTGTATATTAAATATTTATAGTCTAAAGGTATTATATGTGTTATTATATTATTTTAAACTAATTGAGAAAAGTCTTACACGTCGAAGCTTACAAATTTTCTCACTAGATTATCCCAGCTTATTAAACGTGGGTAAGTTTAAAATACAAAATAGTGTACATTTATTACTCGTTTATTTATATAGCTTATTTGCGTAGGTAAAATATTTTGTAGAGCTTATACTCGGAATAAGAAGGTAACTCTACAAAAGCCAGAATTTCCGGAGAGTTTTTTTTTAACTGTAATTTTTACTAAATCTGTTTATTTTATTATTAAAAATAATTTAATCGTGAGGTATTTATTGGCATATTTATATTATGTCACTTAGGATTAATTAATTACCTAAAAGTACTTTTTTTTTAAATAAAGCATAAAATAAATTTAATACTTGTTGACGTATTTCTTTATTCAAAATTTGCCAATCCAAAATATAATTTATACTTTATATTCAACTCAATTTGGATAAAAACAAGACCTTTTTATCACCGGTTGATACCAATATATCAGTTACTTCGTAACTATAGTTGGTAGAGATATTGACTAGCATTAATTTAACTTAACTTCATCTAGGTGGTTGCGTTATAGACTAAGGTACAGTGGTGTCAGGTTTTAGTCATGCTAGATACGTGAAAATTATTTAATATCCGTCTGATCACTACGTTTTTTCGGATATTTTCAATTTAATCCATATATTTACTTGGACTAATCTACTTCTACTACTATTATAAGAAATATATAAACTTATATTTGGTGCGTTTTACGAAAAATATAAAACAAAATGTTTCGCCTCATTTAACTTTTACTTTAAAAAATCTTTTTTTCAATTTCACTTCTTACCTTTTAAATAGTAAACTTTTCTATACCCATATTAGGTTTTATACAACGAAGCAGTTTTAACATTTAAAGCTCAGAGAGTGATCTTCACTCATTTTAAAAACAATATATTGTAACTTAATTTAAAAAAAAACACACATATTGTTATTATTTTAAAACAAAAGCTTTTTTAGAAAGAGTAAAAAAAATTAAATAAGTTTTCCTTCAATAATCATTAGAGGCAACTAATTATGGATTTTAGCAAATATAACGTATCCTTAATACGTATCATAATATTGAGTAGAATATGTACGTATCCTTCTACTTAAGTGATATTAAATTTATCAGCTACATTGATTTTATGAATATTCTTCCTCACCATAAAATAATGAACATTTTATCTTGAATTAGCTTTCGCTTTAAAAAAAGTTTATATCGTTTATGTTTCCACAATAAAATTATGTAAATATATAAATCTTCCCTTTGTAGATAATTAACCTTCATAATTTTATGACGTAAATTAAAGTTTTTTGAATTAATTTACTGACAATATAACAGACTAATAACAACCGCATTAGCTGTTACTTAGATGAACAACTTTACGCGAAGTTTACTCTGGGCTTAAACTTTTTGAAAGCCAGTTCTTAGCAAGTTGATAAATTATGCATTTGAGCTTCTTGGGCTGTAATTTTCTTTCGAGATCTCTGGAGATCTAAAGCATGTTAACATTTAAGATTGACTTCATCATCTTAATGTATCTATTTTTGTTATGCTATATATATCAGAGATTTCTTTCATGCCAAGTCTAATTAATTACAACAAATTTTATTTATAAAGCTAAATAGTTTTTCTAATGAACTTTCCTTTCACTTTCAATTCCACTTTCATGAATATAAAAAACATTTACTTAATATTTTTGGTATAATAAAAGATTATCTGTCATATTATTGCTTACTATACTACTTTTTATTTGTTTACTGTATTACTATTACTTATTCATTTATTCCTCATAATATTGTAAAAAACAAAATACCTCTCTTTCTAAAACCTAACTTCATACTGAAACATTAACTATCATAGCATCAAATAATTGTTATATGTATACGAAAAATGGGGTAAAATATATAGTTAACGGCCACCCACCAGTGATTGGCCACTTAGGAGTAAAACACAAAAAATAAACACTTAAAATCCTTAATTGTGATTTTTTGTTATTAGATATCATTCGCAACAGTGTATTGTTTTGATTTACCACAAAATCATTTCTCAGACGCGAGACGTGCACGCTTACTCCTACACTACTGGCATATGCATACTCGTATATATGCATGGTGAAAGTGTTTTAATTAATTCTTTTAAAGGCAAATAATGTATGCAAATAGATATTTAATATTCAATATTAAGTCATTATAAAATGAAGCACTTATTTTTTTTAATAAACTATCTTTAAATTAAGGCTGAATAAAAAAATACTAAGATGAAATGGCGGTAAATTGCAATTTTAAATTTATGACTTATTACAAAAATTAAATACCAAGCAGAAAAGGCTCTTTCTGAGATTTTAAATTATTAATATATGAAAACGAACTTACCATACCAACGTCTAGAAAGTCCCTCGTCAAAAATCATTTAGCGCCTTGTTCCTCTTTGAATTTTTTCTTCACTTTATCCAATTATGCAAATCAGAAAACAATATAAATGAAATATTTGTGTATTTTTACAAAATATTTTTTCTTGTCAAATATTTAGACTTGAAGAATTACTTTTTTCATTTTCTTTTTTGCTTATTTAAGCATTCTTCTAGTTAACACAATTTATTTAAAGCTGGTTTCAAAAGAAAACTCGATGAAAATTTAATAGTTGTTTTATTGTGAAAATTTTCTTATAATTTACATGTCCTATTTTTTTAAAATAACAAATATGAATTGATTTCTGCTCTTGATTGTCATAAAATACTATTTCACAATTTTATAATGAAACATCAATATTGTGTAAAAAGACATTTTATTATATTTTATATATTTTCACCAAACAAATAAACATTTAGTATCACAACTTTCTTAATGAAAACGAAGCAAATGTTTTTTGCGCTCTAAAAATAATCTGCACAAATTTAAGAATTTTAATAAATAAAACCTTTTTTCAAGAAAATAATATAGTTTTACTTATACTTTCAAAATCATATTTATTTATTTTGAACTCGGTGGCCTAAATGTGACCAAGTGTGCTTGAGTAGCGTAGTTTGTGAGTTCTAATCCCACAACTGCCAATGATTTTAATTAAAATTTGAAATGCTCAAGATGATACTTAATTGATTAGGCAGTTGACTATAAACACATTCTCGTGAAAAAGAATCTGTAAAAAATATCTTCACATTGCGGAAACTTATTTTATTTATTTCTGAAATAAAAATCTTTTCTCTGTAGAGATCCATATCTGCACTATTATTTTTAGTTAAATGACAAAACTAATGATTAAAATAAAATTCTCTTTTTAACTTTTATTAAAAATAAATCTATATTTACGAAATTTAAGGGGGGAAATATACGGTATATCAAATATTGTGCTTTTTACTAAAATACATGTTATGATGATAAATAGGTTAATTTAAAAATATAGTCAATAAAGCTTTTCAAAAACTTTTTTTTTATTACTGAACTAAACTTTCAGACATAAAGCTTTTATTACTTCTCTAATAACAATAAAACACAGGTTTATGGTATTATAGATAATTAATTAAGTGGACTAAACTAAACCGATCGGTGAAGAACTTTTAAGCTGAAACTTATTTACTGGAAAATCAATAGTGTACTCAGCATGAATTTCTGTTGGATTAGCTATTGAGCCATACGTATCTATGGGTACACCTGCGCCGGTAGAATAACCAGAAGCCACCTGAGACGGAACATGCCCGAAGGTGCTTTCTCCCGGAGAAACCGCATATACTGGATAAACATTCACCCCATCCACAATATTATACGAAGATCTCTTGGCGCTTTTAGGAGACTCGAGTTTCCAAGATTTGGATTCACTGTTAAAACGATATTTAATTTTATCATTATTGTATTCATTTTTTAACATTTTCTCTTCGTCAGGTTTGTGTGTCCATTCGTTGGTCTGTCCACTATTTAGTGGTGGTGCTGAAATAAGTTGACTATGACCTCTTTTTTCAAAGGTGCTGGTACCATCAAAAGCTGTTGGAGAATGTGTATGATAGAGGCCATAGTTTAGCGGACTAGTAGCGACCTGGAACAAAACATCTATTTATCTTTATTATTACACAGATAAGCTCCTATTCTTGGAGCATTTATCAATTGCATATTATAAATTATTAAAATATTTAGTTTATTAATTTATTTATGAAAGTAATTTTAACATTATTGTCATTATCTTTTTTTTATATATTTATACATTATAGTAGAACAATTAGTTATTTTACATTATTTTGGAACCAGTATTGTTTTTTATGGACATATTCAAACAGCTTGTATGAATTTAAAAATTGAAAGAAAAGGCTGAAAACTAATGCTGGTTTAATCAATATTTTACGTGTAATCATTTCTAAAAATAATTCCGATTTGAAAGAAAAAAAAGGTTTTAATTTATATTATATAAGGAATAGCCTGAAATTTTCTGTCTCACATCTGAGTTTAAATATTGCAGTCACGTGAAGATTTTTGAAAATTCAAAGATACGAAAATAGAGCTCGACTTGATTAACTGAACTTAAAGGCTTGTGAAAAAAAAATAATCTATTAAGATAAATTTACATAATAAGAGAATTTGTATCCTCCACAATTAGAGCAAACATGATCATAAAATCAAGATAGTTACTGGCAACGATTACGCATCATTTTTCACTGTCATGTTTATAACATCATCCACTAGATTTTTCAAAATCTCATACCATCACAACTAGGATCTTCAATATTGTGCTTGAATACATACAATAAAATAATACACTGGATTCTCTTTTTACACCTTTTTTGTACACGGTTTTGAAATAACACGGAACTACATTCCCTAATTTTATTTTGCTTAAATCTTACCCGAAAATTTGAAAACAAATATTACTCGGGCTCTGGATATCTTAAGTAATGAATGCAATGTCGTACCAAATGTGCGTTAACGGTTTTGTCTAATAGTGAATAATCTTTGCTATTTTTTATTTTTGTTTTAAAGTATATTTTTAATTAAATTAAAATACGATAAACAATAATGATTTTTTTATCAATCTATTGATTTTTATACGATGAAACCTATCCACCGTGTAAGAAGAGAGTTCAGTGTCATATGAATATTTTTAATTGAAATAACTGCATATACGATAAATTAATAATAATTAATTTAAGTACCTAATATCCTACCTTCTTCAAGCCCTGTATGGATGTCAGAATTAAGGCTAACTTTGCAAGAAGAAGAGCTTTTCCTCCTAATACAGCAAGGAACTGGAATCCCATTGGTACCAGAATCATACCCATCGACATAATCCCAAACATCATCATCTGAACCATATGATGTCTTCTGCGATGTCGGAATTCAGCTAAAATTTCTTCAGAATGAATTATCTAGATCATTTTTTTGGAATACCAATAACACTTTCTATTTTTACTTATAAGACTACAAATTCAAGAACTATAGAAATTTATTTTATATACACGTATTATTTTTCTATTGAATTGACATTGTGTAAAAAAATACTGTAATTTACATTTTTAAGATAATTTAAAGCTTAAAAATATACTTCTTAAAACTTAAATACAAAATATTTGTTTCCATATTATTGTCTAATATTTCTATTTGTATTCTGAATTTACATCCATTTGTTGCATTTTCTTTTATTTCGTACTTCATAGTACATTTTTTATCAAGATTACTTACAAACTTTATATAAAATTTGATATCAAATCTAATATACAATGGAAATTCTACTTAGCCATAATTCAGTAATAGCGTAAATCTGAAAAGAATATTCAAACATAATTGAATCAGTAAGAATAACGTAATAAAACGCGAATTGCCCCAAATTTTTCTTCTAAATAATAATCAAAAAGTATAAACATTACGTGAAGTATTTATAAATAAAAGAAAACAGCCTAACTAAAATGTTATTAATCTAAAATATTTCACCAGCCAAAGTTAAATTGTTGACTGTCTTTTTAATGTAGGATCGTCTAATTATTTCGCATTTAAATGCTATGTCAATATTATTAAATCGTTAAAAGCTTCTTAAAATACTGAAATTAATTAATTCGAGGTACTGGTATAAGAAGGGTTTATCTCAAAATACTCAAAGATACAATACGATGAATTCGTTTAAGCTATTTTTCATTTAGCGTCGACATTTTCTACAAATATAATTTTATAGAAAAATACTCTCTTATATAAATATTGTACTTGTGTAAATTTATCATTAAAATAAAACTTTGTTATAGTGTACACTATACGTTTTTTTAATTGTACCGTTTGCTTTTACATTGATAAGCTAATGTTTAACCATTTACAGTTTTTAAAGCTATAATCGTCAATCTGATTGGTAGGAACTTACTAAAGCTAATTACCATTAATCGAGTTTTCTTTTGTTATCGTGATATTTTTTTACACTTATATCATAAATGTAAACATTAATATTTTTATTATTATAGGTTGGCCTAAAATCGGTGTCCCAATTTCTACAAATAAATTTATTTTTCGAGTAACAATTAGCAGAGTTTTTAAAATTACTTTTAATTATACTGTCATACAGAACGTAAAAATATTTTTAATTATTAATATAATAAAAAAGTTCACTTAAAAGAATTTCATTTGGATTTTCTACTGACAAGATATATGGGTCAAACTAATATTATGTTATTTCAACAATAAATTTAACCGAATCTATCATAGTCGTATATAATTTGAACGCGCAGTATAAATATATTTTCACCACTTACCAACATCACCATTCTCACTTCCATTATTATCAAGATCTAATTTCAACACATGAGTATTGAATACTTTCGACATTCTTTCCAAAACCAAGTACTTCCATTCTCCTTTATCAAAATCAGCCGATGCTTCATTTCTACGAACAAATAATAACAATTATTCATACGATATTATGAAATAATATTATCCCAGTGATCGAGAAGTTAGTGTACGTACTTTACTTACTTTACTTTACAGAGTTGACGGGTTGAAATTCCACAATTACTCGATTTTTAAAATTAATATGCACGAGCGGATGCTCGATAAATGATTGATTGAAAATCATTTCTTTAAAATCAAAAATTCATGTATTATATACTCCAATTCTAGACTGGTCATTCTCATATTGCTAAGATTCATATGCTTCACTTTTAGAGTGGACATGGTAAGAAAGTATAAGAAAAATAAACAAAAAAACATTTTTTTATGAACTTATTAAATACATAAAAGTTATTTTATGGCATGAAAGTTTATAAATAAAAACATTTAATAATGCGTTTAATGGTATAATAATGGAAAAGTAATCCCATTTTAGTGTCTAATTTTCTGATTACCAAAATAAATCTAACGCCCTAAAATAACGCAACCTTTATATTAAAGATATTTAAGCTTAATACCCAGACGTGTTTTTCCTTTCGCTTTTCCAAGCATTACGGGTGACGTCACCCCCTTGATTAATCTTCTCAAATCTTACGAGCTGCATACTTTGTCCTAAGGGAATGACGTCACTACTGAGGCTGCGATCTAATGCCATCAACGTTTTCCTCTTTATACATTGCATCACTGGAGAAAAACTTTCTGACTTCAAGGATGATGGGCTACTTCCCGCGAGCTGAAAAATTATACATAATAAATTATTAATTAAATTTAAAAAATTAAGAAAGTTGTTATTGAATTATAATAAAACGTTTATAATATTTCCTACAAAACAAAAAGCTTTTATGCCATTATATATTTAATAAAATCTCTACAAAACTTTCAAGTTCCCAAAAGTTTTTAAAAAATTTTAATTCTAGAAACTTATAATATCTATCTAGGTTAATTTATATTAGATACTAAAAGCCATATAAATATAAAACATATTTGAGTTTAATGGGATTTATTATGATTAATCCCTACTTTTACTTTAGATAAAAACTCAAGGTATTATTATTATAACAATCTATCATAGTACTCTTGCTTTATTAATTTAGCAAAGAAAAATATGTAAATTTCGTGTAAAATTGTAGTAGAAATTCTCAAAGACAGCTGTAATTACGCTGCTTTCATGCATTTACTAACACACTTTGACAATGGACATTTATACTTTTCATTTTTACGCCAAGTAAAGAAAGTATCACCAGCGCAAATGAAACTATTATAGTTAATAACACCACTAAAGATAAATATTTCGTCAGCCATACTAACACAAATCTTTATAAGAAATTCGTACTTTGTTAACTGTGCGTATTTTTTTTAATTTCCAACGAAACGTATTATTATATGTATTTATCCTCTCATTTTTTTGTATCCTTTTCATTGTGACATCTTCGAAAGTAATACTTCATAATGGTGGATTTAGTAAAAGTTTAGATTCTACCAAATAAATTTAATTAAATTTTATTATAAAATAAAAAGATAATACATCTGACACATATATTTATATAGATATAAGCTTCATACTATTAAAATGACAATTCCGTTCTACTCTACAATGACCATAGATTAAAAAAACTAATAATTTTACAAATATAATAGATTAATATTGTGTTAGATAAAAGACATAAAAATGGTTTCACTTTTTCATAAAACTGTCTATATAATTTTAAAGAGGCTATTCAGCTTAAATTAATTAAATAATTAAATCGAGCTGCCATAAATGTTTAAGTATATAATATCACGATAGTTGAATGAATAAACTCACGCATCGTCTCAAAATCTAAAATAAAAACATTTTGAACAAATTTTTGTTGGAAAAACAAACCACGTGACATGCTATTAATATTTATTTCTGTTTTCATTGTTTTTGAAATAAATTTTTCTACTGGTTAAAATATACTATATGGTTTTTCTATACAAAAACTAGTCGTTAAAAATCTCTTTCTTTGATTTTGACATAGTGGGATAAATTCATTTTGAAATATACCACTCATATTGTATCGTATAATTCAATTAATTATCGAAATGGATTAGTTTTAACCGCAGGACATTTTCAATTAAGGACTGACAGAAATGCGTTTTAATTCAAAATCTCTCATTTTGATTTAAAGTAATAGCATCATAATTGTATTATACGTTTGAAACACTCAATAAACTGACAACTGATCAACAAATAATATGTGAAAAAAATATATATGAAATAAAATTACTTACGTGTTTAGTACAATCTTTCCATAAAACTTTTATCATATCTGTGCCGTCCAGCCAAACATCGGCCATAAAATTATTAAAAATGTCATTATTTGAGCCGTGGCCTTTCTCAACAGTATCATTTACATTTTCCATCGCTACAAATTCCCTGACCTTTAATAAGAACACTACCATGAAGAGTGTTTTTGACATCATTTTATACAATTTTCTTCCGTGAAGGTTTCTAGATTTGTATTTGCAATTCTGACATTAATTTACATACAAATGACATTTAATTTTCTTCTGATGTTCAACAGTAAACCTGAAACTTTAAATAAAATTTACTCGCTTTAATTATTTTAAACGTAATAATAGATTAAAGAAACACTTTAATTTGTCAGAAAATTTAAATATTCATAGTAATAATTGTAACATTGTATCGCAGAGATGGTCTGTAGGGTGATCGCGGTCGAACAATTGCAAACTGGGCAATTTATAATCAACCTTACACCTAGATTAAGGCAGAAAATATCACCAAAAATAGAACGGTTCTAGAATTTTAATGGCTATATTACTTAAATAGAACATTGAAACTCTAATCGTACATATATTCAATTTTGAAATTTCGAATTCCAAATTCAAAATTATTCGAAATTTTAAATAAATTTCGGAACCTATTATGGTACATCATTTATAAAGATAGGATATTGACCCATTTGAACAAATAAAGCATATTTGTTAAATCTACATTATTTTATAAATCGTAAGTTTTTTATTGAATGCAATTGTAATAAAAAATCGCCATTATTGTCAGATGATTTTTTTAATATACTTTTAAATCGTAATCCGCTTAGTTTAATGTTTATATTTTATTTAAGAAACGAAGTACTTCTCAAAATTTGGAATCAACTCCTACAGTGGGCTGAATAATATAAATAATATAAAATGATGTTAAATAATTATAAATTTGGCATGGTAATTGTTAAGATTTATCAAATTTTTAAACAGTTGTTAAGTTGAGGTTCATTGTTCGATGTGATTTAATAGTAGTTGTTTTACATTTATTTTGTTCTTTTAATAAATATTTGGTTTTAAAAAATTAATACAAAA
>JAGVSQ010002352.1:7711-25050 GCA_022683975.1 Rhyacophila evoluta | reverse complement strand
CGATATTTTGATTCGACTTTTTGTATATAATCAAGCCGTTTTTAAAACTGGTGCTCAAAGATTTTTTTAAAGTGTATTTTTTTATACAAAATGACATTTAAGGTTAATTTTTCAACTATATTAGATTAAGACGTGTTTGCAAATAATAGCCTCATATGTAGTTAATATTTTTAGTGAGTAATTATTTTTAAAAAGATTAAAGTTTAATCAACTGTGCTTGAAATGTAATTGATATGAAAAGAAACTTTTGGCCCATTCTGTATATAAAAACTACCCCGATTGTACGCATTGCCAAAATGTGTATGTGAATGCTGTAATAAAACCTCCTCTTCATTGATTCGGATTGAAAACAAACAAATTGTTCGCAATGGCAATGGAATACAAATTATCTCAAATAAGGTTGTAACGCGGAAAAAGAAATATATTGATAAATTTAGCCGGCGAACGCGGGTCGTATACATTGTTTTTCGTGTGTACCATATACGCTACTGTGTAATTCAGGAATTCGATCAAATTTGGACAAATACGGATATATCCCACCGAGTCACAATGTAATAATAGTAAAAAGACACATGTTATATTATTGTTTTAGATGTTGAACGTATCGAACAACTGGTTTAATACTAATTCAATTTTCGTAGATTGGCTTGAAGTTGTTCAAAAGTAAATGTATATTAAAACATTGAAAATAGACTAGAGAAAAAATAGGCTAATCAATTTAAATATTAGTGAAATTCCACAAAATTTGTAGAATAACAAAGTAAATAGAGAAATAATATACATATTATATTATATTTTACAAGGGAAAGAAAATGCAAAACATAAAAAATACAAAATGTGAAGATTATCATTACACATTGTTTGTTGTCAGATAATCTTTAAGCTTATAAAAAAATGTTTTATATCTTTTTATTATCTAGGTCTCTTTGGTAGCGTGCGCGGCTAGCAATCCGGGGAATACGGGATGGAATCCCTATCTGTCGAATTTTAAAAATTCGAAAAAGCAGGACTGGATGCCGATTGGGTTGAGTAAATTGTCTGACAAACAATTATCATGAAAAATAATCTTTCAAGATTTCTTTACATTGCGGAGATCCATGTACTCCTCTTTTGAAGTGGATGTCTTAACAAATCCACTATTTGGAGCAAACATGGGAAGTGAAAAAAAAAATATAAGTTGCTTAAGGGCTGAAATTCATGTTCTTAAGTTTTCACCAGTATTAATTTTACTGTGATTTACTAGTGCGTTTACAAACTCGTGAATTGAAGTGTCAAGTGAATAAATATTTTTTGGTTGTAATAAGCATATGGTTGTACACATTAAGAGTATGCCTGATATAAAAACGCAACGTAAAGAAATGTGATAAATATAAGAGATTATAATATTTAGAGAAACTTTTTTTTTTTAATTTTTGTTACTAAATTAATATTGATGGGAGATTTTGAAAACTTATTTTTTATATTAATGAGTTGAAAATAATATTTACGAGAGTGGACATTAAACGATTTTCATAAACATATTTTATAGTCTATTGTAGTGTATTTATTTGGCTTATTTGAAGAAAAAATAACAACGTGTCAAATAAATATTTTGTTTATAAAGCAAATAATCTTTAAATTTTAAATACGAGAAAGGATGATAGTTTGAAAGCTTATATTTCCATATACAGCTAAAAACCGTTAAAGTTTGCGTGAAAACAAAACAAGTAATGATTGCAGCATAGTAGTGTCGTTGATGATAACATATTGTAAAACAATCGCTTGCAACAATACAGATTTTTATTACAATATAAATAAAGGTTTAGCAAATAATAAAAGGCGTGTAACTCGCTTTGGCAGTGTCGAACGTATGTTTTCCACGTAGAGTAAGTACTAATTCGGAATTATGTCCCGGACGTGCGTAGTGAGGGCGGCGGATGCACTGCCTGCCGTAGGCAATGTTCTACGGTCACATAAATAAAAATAGGGCTGGCACAAGCGAATACTAATTAATCAAATATTTTAAATATAAAATTGAAAAAAATATTTTAATAATGTGCGTTCAGATTTGGTAATCCAAGATTTATAATAATGAATTCTCGTGTAAGAAGGACTATAAAATTGTCATTTATTTATTTTTTACCAATATTGTTTGGCTCACCTATTCTGTGGATATTTTCATTTTATTTTACTCATTAAATCGGGGTTTTTATCATCTAGGCCACAATTTTTTTTTTGTAGTTCTTACTCCCGGGACATTCCCGTCGAATAAAGTAAATCGCTTTTCAATATCAGAGCTCCGGAATACGCCTGATTAAAACCAGGTATAAAAACGGGGTGGGTGGATGGTGGGCACATTAGGTAGTTTATAATACACCAAATTGTTTCCCCAATAGCGTAGTTGGTAGCGTGCGCACCTAGCGATTCGGGGAATGCAGATTCGAATCCCCATCTGTAGGATTTTAAAAATCCGAAAAATACAGGACTGGATGCCCATTGGGTTGAGCAATTGTCTGACAAATAATCTGTCAAAACGTCTTCATATTGCGGAGATCCATATTCTCCTTTTTCGGAGTGGATATCTTCACACTGTGCAGATCCATATGCTACAAGTTGGGAGTGAACATAGTATAAAAAAAAAAATCAAAACTCTCATTTCAGCAAACAGAGTTTCGTTTATTTTTTGAAAAGGCGTATCGGTTGACTTTCATGAATGTACTTAAAAATATTTAAAAAAAAACGGTATTCTTTTTTATGAAACTTATTTTCTTTCCGGTAGCGTAATTGGTAGTATGCTCGCTTAGCAATCCGAGGAATGCGTGTTCAATTTTCCATCTATCGGATTTTAAAAATCAAAAAATACAGGACTGAATGCCCTTTGGGTTGACCAATTTTTGTGACAAACGATTCTCCTGAAAGATAATCTATCAAAACGTTTTCATATTATACTCTATATACTACATTTTCAGAGTGGATATTTTCACACTGTGTAGAAGAAGAAGAAATAAAAGATTTTTTCATGTAACTGCTAAATTAATTAAATTTAAAAATAGTTTTTGAATATCTCTTCATAGTTATTATATTTATGAAGTTCGGATATCCCTAATTTTTGTATGCAAGCCAGGACTCAATGTTTTGATAGAATATCATGAACTTTTCTAAGGGCGTTCGTAATAAATGTGATATCATAAAAACATTATGGAATATGACAGCGAGTATCAAGAAACAGTATCGAATTATGTAGTAATAAGTAAAATATAAAGATGGTTCACTTATATTTTTATTTTTTCACCTTGACGTAGTAATTTAGAAACAACTTCAACGAAAAATGCGCAACTATTAAATTGTATAACAAATAATTATGAGCATTATTGACAACGTAAAATAAATTGGCGTACAGTATGATGATTTCAAATAGCAAAAAAACCATGCTTTAGTAGAAGTAAACAAAGAGACTATATTTTCTTGTTTGCATTTTATGAGATTGATTGTCAGCCAACTGTTCAATTATAGCGGTCTTATTTAAGATTACAACTTATGACATTTAGTACTAAATTGGAAGTGCGTTTACTGATTCCCTCACCAAAAAACCATATTTTAAGTTTTCACACTAGAAAAGATTATAATATGTTCCACATCTGGACTCAATTCAGTTTAAAAAAACAATTTCTGTTTAAAAATATGTAATACTTCATGCAGATAAATAATTGTATTCTAATTATTTCCATAATTTAGGGTAAATTTAATAAACTGATTAACTTAGAAGACTGGAAGTAGGGGTTATTGTTTTAATCAGCTGGCATAATGAGGCTTATTTATTAATTATTTACTCATCACTGACTATTTATATATTACATATCAATCCTGTTTAGGTTAAAAGTTTTAACCCTCGATGTTTTGAAAGATGTTTTAAGTTCTTGCAATCGAAACGCATACAGCTAAATGCATGTTTTATCAAAAGTAATTAAGCCGCAAGTGCCGAACTATTATCGACTCTCAGCATTAAATTTTGAAAAAAGGATGTACTAAGTTTCGTGTAGGAAAAAATCAAAACTTATTCTCAGCATTTTTGTTGTTTGAGGGTTAATACCCTTTGCTTAAACAGGGTCGATACGTATATATACATATACAATATAAATACAATTAACTATAGTGTGATTAATGTTTATTAAAAAAAATGTATGCTTGTAACATAGTATTTATGCTGCTATATTCAATGTAATAAATATGTTTTATACGATTTTTTCAAACGCCGTTAAATTATAAGCGTCCTTTTGTGACGCCCATGTCGAACAGCGATAAATGCTACGAGCCTCTACGACCGACGTTGCGCCATAGAAATATTTGACGGCGCTCTTTGGTTTATAGGTCAATATGATTTTCGCAGGTATTTGTGCGCCACGAAAATGCACTTGGCTTTGCTACGGTAAACGTAGATGGGAAAAGCTGTAAAATGTTTAAGTCCGCAATGCTATTCTACTCGTGGGCTTAAAGTTTCAGAGGATTTTAGTACATTGTTCCCGACATTTTGAACATTTCATTGTAAAAGATAAAGATTCATTCGATAAGGTATTTGATGGGATTTATTGTTATTGAGAAAACTATGAATTTTTATTTCTACATAACGATTTTAAATAGTCTGTTTTACACAGTCGTTTTACAAATAACGGCACATAAACAATACAAAGCCTTGTTATAATATTAAAATTGTATTTATTAAACAGGATTTCCCAACTTTTGTTAACAGTAAAACATAATAAAAAATAAACAAGTGCTTCTCAAAATTCCTTCTCTTATCTAGTACTTCAGCATCTCTTGGATCATTAAAACATCCTACAACTCTATAAAATACCTTATGTAGATAGTATTTAGTGGTCTTCCAGGATATCAAATACAGTCTCTAGTTTTGAGGTAAAGTTTAAGAAAAAATACTAATACTATAAACTGGTTATAGATATAGATGCAAATTATAAAAGTAAAAATAGATTATAAACTTCATAAGGCTCAGGATTAATTCAGTCATATTGTGCAAGACATTTTTTATTTAATTCTTAATTGTAAAATTGTAAAAAATATCGAGCGGTGTATAGTCTTGAGATGAATTCATGTAGCGTTTGTTAATAAAATGTATTATATTTGTCCAATATACTATAAATTATTGCATGATAATATACATATAAATACATATAAATTATTGAAAGTAAAAAAAAGTAACAATCAAGTACAAATTCAATCTTACACTTATATATTTTTTCAGTAATGCATTATTCTCTTGTCTATAAACAAGTATTAATAAAATGATCAGATCTGATTTAATGCTAGTACTGTACTATCGTATTTATATTTATAAAAGGTTATTGATTTAAATAAAAAAAGTAACTAAAGGTAAAGAGGCTTGAAATGTTGGAAAATACTCGCTGTAATAGTGTGTTTCTTTTGTTATGTAAAATATTTTTCCACATCTGTGTTTCTTTGCGGAATCGCATTTCATATTATTAGAGAAGAAAAAAGTCATCGAGATGTACGAAGGAATGCCCATGTGATTTTAGCGAGGGTCCGCCTGCTTGGAAAGGATAAAAGGAACAATTTCACGGAGAGGTCCCTCAGGGCAGGTAAAAGGTAAAACACTAGCGAGAAACGAAAAATTTTCATTGTGTAGCGATGCAGTGGAAAATCTTATTTTCCTCTTATATTCAAGGAAAATGTAATGAAACAATCCCGACTATTAAGGCATTCGAGGATCGCTGGAAGCTCGCCTGTATTGGCTGAAAGGTTAAATAAATATTTCCCAGAGGGGAAAATTTTAAAGTTTTATTATGTAGGATTCGATTCGTGTTTTATATGAAAACAATACCTTTTTTGTTTTGATCAAAACATCAAAACATGCATGACTTAATTAAAATGAAATTGTAAAAATGCATGTAAAAAGAAGATGGAAAAAACAAACACATGGAGTTAATCAACTCACATAAGAAAATCATTTAAGATACATGAGATACAAATACAAAGCTAAGTCAAAAACTATACTTTCTCTGGTTATATAAAAAATAAATTATATTCTGTTGAAACTTCATGTATATTATATTATACAATCATATCTAAAAGATAGATTACTTTCTAAGTGACTTGTAATGACAATATACAACCGCACACCTCTGATCACCTTGTTGACATTTCGCTGTTATAGGATTGATTTATCGAATATCCACAGGGCGTATTTAAAAACAAATTGTGTTCTAAATAAATTAGATAGTTAATACAATATTATAGACTGTACAAAATATTTTTCCGTATTACAGCAATCATATCGCTTACAAAAAATAGCTCATATACCTTCATGTATTTTAATGATATTTGTCTTTCATCTCGTGGGCATTTTACATTTGGTCTATTTAATAAACGAATTCTATATTGAGTCTGAAAACAATGTTCTAAAGTGTTGTTCTTTATATTATTGATCTTTCATCTATTGGCTTCCCCGAAAACAACTACTCAATGTTGAAGATTTACCTGTTACAAAAAAATGAATTTGGCGGTGCATTTGTAGCCCATAATGGAGGAATATTAAAGCTTATTGTTAGATACAATTGCATTAAAAAGCAAGAAGATTGATTCGAAAATTTTTAAAAATGTAAAATTCTACGTGCACAGCACAAATAATTCCGTCATGGAAATGTTAAATTCATCATATGATATGGATGATATATGGATTAATTAACAAAATAATATATTTGGTAGATAAATTATAAATCAATTTATATAAATAATAACTCATCACAAATAACATTTTGTAAAAAAGTTCAAAATTGTAGTTATTGTGCTTTTATATGATTTAGAAAGCAATGTAAGTTTTGCTGAAAAGTCATCTCACAGTAAACTTAATGAATAGTATACATTTCGACGATAAGTAAAATATAGTCATTGTTTTCAATTCACTTATGTTCCCTTTTAGAATAACTTAATATTTTGTTGAAAAGCATTTCTTTAAAAGGTATTACCATGTTTAAGCAGAAAATGAGCGCTTAACAACAGCACAAGGGCCTATTAGAGCTTTCGAGTTTCTGATAACTTTCGTACTTCAGCAAAAGGTGATGAAGTAGTTGCTAAACCTCTTTTGTATGAATTATTTATCCAATAACTTCACAGCGAATAACTAAAAACTTGCAGAATAATTGAATATTTATATAATAGATGTTGACAGATTTTGTATGAATAAATATGCACAAAAATATCATTTTAAAGATCTATCTATAATCCAAAACCTAGTTTCATAATTTGATACGCAAAAACGAACTAATTCACTTTTTTCCGAATGTAAAAATCGGTTGAACATCTCATTTATGAACATGCAAATATCCAGACGGTAATAACCTTATTCTAAAATCGTGGCATATTACAAAACTTGTGTGTATACGATCTCATTTTTTTTCAAATACCTCAACACCAGCAGATAATTGGTTGCAATAAACGAAATATTATCTTGTTTGCAAATATGGGTCCAAATGCTACTTTTTTTTCTTTTAATTTTTATCCATGCTCGAAAACGTAATCGTCTTCCAATCATATCTATCTTTTCTCTTTCTCTACCCACTTGGGTTTTCTGCATCTCTCTTGAAGATGTCCGCCCATCTCCTTCAGGGCGGCCCAGAGGGTAAGTGCCTGCTGGGGCTATTTCACAAATCTTATAGAAACTTATAATTCCACCATTTTAGATAAATGCTGATAATGAAATATGTTTTTGAAATATGCGCTAAAAATGGCCAAATGCAAAGTTTTTTTTACTTATTAGTCATGATAATAACTTACTGTCCCTTCGATGGCCCAGAATTAACCGTCCACGCTTTAAGACGAGTTTGAGTTCTTCAATAGCAGAAGATATGCAGAAGTAGATGGCTAAATGGATAAAAAATTGGGCGACAACTAATTTTTGTCAAAAAAAAAACTAGTTAATTAGGTAACCAGACAACTGCACACATGACAAGTGCTCACACGACATCTGCGCATTCATTGAAGTGCTCACACTAACACATAAATTAATATTAAGATATTTTTTACTTAAATTTCGTAATTATAGTATAGGTAGGTATCATTGAAATAAAAATCCAAGTGAGCACTTGTTATGTGTGCAGTTATCATGGAACCGTTAATTAATATTATTCTGTTACATTTTTACTAAAAATATTACTTTCTTACAAAGTGCAATAAGAATAACTAAAGAACCACCTATTTTTATCTCTCATATCTAAAATTTGGACATCAAGTACATTTTTTAAAAGCCATATTCAGACTTGACAGATTATTTTCATGCGAACTGTTCATCAGACAATTGCTAAACTCAATCCCCATCTAATCCTGCAGTCAAATTTATTTATGTTGTATTATAATATGTAATAAATCTTCTATAAGAAACTGATAAGTATGGTGATACATAACTGATGACATAAGCTTCTCAATAATCAGTCGAAACAATCACAGCCAATACCATTCGCACATGCCAAACCATTCGTATCCGGAATTAACCGTATGCACCGTGATTTGAAGGGAAGCTTTCTGGTTATAGGTAGAGAAGGCAGACACAGGAACTCACGGGCGCCGTGTCACTTCCGGTCGCAACCGACAAAGCCAGGCATAACAATGGCCAGAGCCTAGTTATTGTTGAAAGCTGTTCAGGTGAGACGAAATACCTTCAAAATACTGATGCCGATGTCACTGTCGGTTCAATAACTTCCAAATGCTGCAGTTCGATAAGCTGCTTAGAAATTTATTTAGAATCTATGTATTGAATGTGCATGTGCTAACTATAGTGGAATATCAGCTGTCGTAAATTCTAGGAATGAGACATATGAACTCCAGTGATAGGCTGTATTTCATTTTGAGAATGTCTACAGTGTTATTAAAAATCGTATGAAATTTTAAAATCAACTAAAAATGAGTACCAACATGATGTATTTTGGTGCAGCAGTATACGTACCAGCTCACTTCAATATTTTCAAAATTCTTCTACTTCCTACGTTCGACGAAAAAAGCATTTGTTACTCATTTTATGCATAATTTTACGTTCTATAACTTATTACTCAACAAAATTTTTGATTTGATGCGTCGTTTTTGAATTATTTTGTAAAAACTAAAAAACGCCCCATTTTTGGCTACCTTTATCTACCTAGCTAATTAAGCTCACCTCGGCGGAGTAGGAAAACTTAGAATAATCATACTGGGCCATACTTAAGCCGATTAAAATCATAAAACCTTTACCCTGAATTAATATTCGTTTCAACTCCCTAGCAACTGGCCTATAAAATCATTAAGTAATTTTTTTTGTGACTACTGTAATTTTTTTCGCTGAAAGTTATCACCTTTTTTCTTTCCACGGTGGATATGCTTGAATTACTCATAATAATAAAGTCAAAGAACAAAATAAAATTAGAGCATTTGTAGATATGCAAAGATGACTTTGGGTCTAAGAGAAAGCATGATTATTTTAAAAATAGGCATTAAATGCCCCAACTTTAACTGTCATTGAGACTTCATTCTTCAATACATAGCTTGGCCCTTTTGCACTCTTGCAACGTAGTGCTTTTTTGAAATATTGTAGTTTAAGCATATGTTTTCTTACAATTTTTGATTATAAGCTGTATTTTAATACAGTATAATAGATACATCAATTACATTACATCTTAATAGTATTGAGAAACAAATTAAATAGTAATTTTATGAAAAAAATACGAATTATTTGTAAAAAACTCCCTTATTTTAGAAGCAATACATACAAATTATTTTGAAGAATGGGTACCTATCGGATTAAGCAATTGTCTGAGAAATAATTCTCGCGGAAAAAAGTCAAGACGTCTTCATATTACGGAGATCCATATACTCCATTTTCGAAGTGGATCTCTCCACACTGTGTAGACCCATATGCTACACCTTGGGAGTAAATATGGTATAATATATATGTATTACAGATAAAATACTATTTATACAGTAAACTTAAATTGTTTTGATTTATCATTGAGTAAAATCTATTTAATTATTATTGGAATGAATATATATTATAATCCACTGTAAGTAATTATGGATTAGAAAAAAACTGTTGGAAATAAAATGAAAAACAAATAATGAAACCTATTTTAATAAATCTAGATTTATTTTATAGCCGAATAAAAGTAAAAAATATTACCATTTCAAGTGAACATAATTTTCAAGCTGAAATTAACGCGTATTTCTAAACCGCGATAAATAAAACATTTACGCCAGTGAAGATTATTTTATCGAAATTATATTCACAATAAAATTCGCGTTAAATATTTTACTAAAGCCTCCACCCTGAAACGAAATGAAAGTGACCATTTAAATAATAATAAAAATGGGAAATTATAAATAAGTGGCGTTGCAGTGAAACGACAATGGTGGCTCTGTAAAATTTCAGTGCCCTTGCTGGCGTCTGAAAACCACGATTGCCAGCGGTAATGCAACTATGTATCCATAGCTAGATTACTATGGCTATTCAGAGAAGGTAAAATTTAGACAGACAAGAGTTAACTTTAACTAACGAATCTGTACAATAACTACTGACTAACATTCGAAACAAATTTAATTAGTTGCCATGGTGATACCACGCATTTGGTTGTTATGACGTTTTTGAACATTCTAGTGAAAATGATACAGTTTATGAACTAGATTTGATGTAGTAAATATTGTATTATTTTTATACAAACTTGTACTAAACTAGTTTAAACATATTCCCGAGAAGTGAGGTGAGCCAATTGGAAAATTTTCAAGCTCGTTTTTTACAAGTTTTCATTTAAACGACTCACAACTAAGCTAATATAGCTTATAGATGCAAAAGTGGTTAAATAATGAGCTTAAAAATAATAAGACAAGAGGAAAAAAATCAAGTTTTTATATTCAAATTTAAAATATCTGGGGAATACTGCTAAACGTCCGTATGAGAAAATAAATATAAAAATATACAATAAACGTCAAAAATGTTTTACAACCACTAAAAGGAACTAGTTATGCTGTAGGAGGTTAATAACTATCCGTCAATAAATTAACAAGAAAGATTAAATGAGTAAATCATGATCAAAAAAAGAAATTATAAAGAAGTTTGTTTGATGTATGAAATTATTTCAAAAAACCGCTTTCAAAGTGAATTTTTTTACACCGTTACAAGATAAGAAAACATGACTTATGAACGAAGCTTTTTAGCTAGTATTCTATTGTATTATACAGTTGCTATAAGATTTACATGATACCACTGTATACACGAGAATCTCTAAAGCAGACGGTGAAATCGATTGGTGAAAGTGCGTTGCTTCAGAATTCTCGATGAATAACCTCAAAAAGCGCACAGTAAAAAAGCTTTAAAAGCACCGAAAGTTCCTGTTTGGGATCACTGCATTATATGATGCTAGAGCAGGTAGTTTAATCATAAAAATACCATCAATCAGAATAATGTGTGCGGCGGACGTGGTCCAGCGATTGATGACGCATATTATCTGGATCCGCTACAATCGTTTCGTTTGAAATGCCAGTATTGTACGGTCGCGGAAATCGGAAAGCTATACAAACATCTAGCTTTAGTCCGCCTAAAGCTGTATACATGAAAATGTTTACATTGCACAATCCTTTCTTGAGCGCAAATATTTAAATATTATTTTACTTCACGTCATCTCGATGGTCTAGAAGTCAGCGTGTACGCTTCGAAGCGTTCAAAAGGTTCAAATCCATCACTTGGTGGATTTAAAAAAATCTAAGTATTGTATAACTGACTGTAAAAAATATTAATTTAAGTCTTAACAATGCGAAAATTCATATATTTAATTTACGAAAAATATCCACAAAGAAAAAAGTTAAATTAACAATCGGATTAAGAAAAGGAAAAATATTCCATATGAACAATATGGCCAAACAGATTAAGCCAATTTGGTACAACTATCACCGATGGCGTTGGTCAACAAAATTTATTTACGAATATTTAAAATATAAAATAATTTATCATATTTAAAATATATCTTTATACAATGTTGTTACTATAATACTGCCAACTAAACTGTTTGCTTTTAGTTTATTTAGCTTCTAATAATAGAAACATGATATTATGTAAGTATATCCAGAAATAGACCGACTAAGATGCATTTACCTTATCAATATAAATAAAGTTTGGCAGTAATTTTCCAATTTATATTTATCTTCATTTTTATGAATTATAGAATAAAAGCCGAATGAAGATGCCAATGCACATTTTGTAATATGAATTAATGAATAATGGAAATTCATTAGAAGTTTCTGCAATTTTATTAAAAACTTGAACAAAATGAATTTTCCATTTTCCAAGTTTATCTCATAAATATATGATGGTTATTTTAGAATGACAAGGTAAACTATATAATGTAAAATTAATTCGAAGAATTTTCATGAATTTCAATTTCTATTGTTATGTTTGGATTTACAAAGTATGCTCTTTACTGATCTGCTTATAACTGCAAAAACTGCACGGAGAAATACAAAATTTCTCATAAATAATAAATTATTTAAGAATTGCGTATCTCATATATACATTAGTAATCTGTAATATTTTTCAGTGTTCTTTGCTGATAAGATTAATATATATAATATCTAAATAATTGTAAGGATAACTTTACTTTTTATAAATAATACATTGATATCTAAAATATAGGATTAAACATCAACTGTGAAAAGGAAAAAGGACGTAGCCCTCAGTTTTTTAAAATAGCTTTTATTCGTTAATCTGGATGTATACAACTAAATATTACATAAGTTCTATCAAAAAGATGTAAGCTGAAAATGCCAAACTAGTGTTTAAATTTAGTATTTAACTTTAAAAAAAGGATGACCTGTAAAATTTGCGATCAGGAATAAAACCTTCCACTTAATTAATTTTAATGTTTTTTTTTAAATAGATTATTAAATCAATATCTAATCGAAATACCACTTTTAGTCTTCAGGCACTTCAAGATAGTTTCTTTGTAATATTTTGAAATTGGCTAAAAATCATCAAATAAAACTGTTTTGTGCCTTCTGTAAATATTGTTCCATATGGATTACGTTCTTTTTCCTTTCCACAGTCGATATGTATAGGTGAATAAAATCATGTACCGTTTGTTAATACCGTCACAGTTTTTTTTCTTTGCTGTTCGATGTTTTATTAGAATAAGATCCAATAGTAAAGATACTTATTTAAGAACATACTTTAAGCCCTTAAGCGCCCAAGCGATCTGTAAAATGATTTGTGTTTAATAAAATATTTACGAAATATTATAACTGAATATTTTACCATTTTAAATAAAATATTAAGGCTATATTAAAAAATAAATAGTTTCCTATGAATGGTTAATGTTTTATTATAAATAATTGGTGTTAATTTTTGTCAATATTACATCAAATCATTCTAATAATAATTGTTAAAATTGTTACCATCTGTTTCCCTGAATCAACCGTTTAAAAAAAAGATACTACGGGCACAAATTTATTATTTAAAATTTTTAAAAGGTGAAATATTAATTTTAAATAAGGACAATTTATTGTATGTGTCTAATCCACACGATAGTGTATTAGATATCTAAGCATCATATACCTCGTTGAGCTTTTGAAAAAACTTTCATGGTTTGAATAGCACCTTTAAACTTGTATGAGAAAATCCGCCATTTTACGCACACTGCACAAGAAATATGATGTCTTTTATATGGTTTCACGACTTTATTCTTGTTCTTTCCAGCCAGACGTCCCGCATGTCTCCAATTCTCATTTGTTTCTCAGACAAACATATTGCTTACAAAATTAAACTTGGGTTTGACTAATGTTTCACTAGAAAGTCAACCCAACTATACTTGTATTATAATGGCTATACAATATACTCTTATATCTGTATTATAGCATACAAATAGAAACAATAAATATTAACTAAAAAAAAATATAATTCAATAGATAGAAAGAGGATTTTTTCCAACGATTATTAATGAATAATGAGGATATAAACCATGTACAACAATGACCATTCCAGAAATTGAGTAATTGTATGGATTTGTTGTATGTTTATTTTTTGTATTTATAATTTTTTTTTTGAATAATGAATTTTATAATAATGGATATCAGAGATTTTTTAAAAATAATTATGGTTCTTATAGAACCAACCTATCTATTTTTATATAGTATTCACATTTGAATGTGAATTAAAAGACTCAAAAGAGAAAAGAAAATTTATGCCCAATGGGTTCTGCAATTGTCTGGAAATCAATTATTGTGAAATAAAAAAAAAAAAACAAAAATCTTGGTAATGCAGAAATTCATATTTACAAAACTATCATATTTTTGAAGGTGTCATTTTGACACTGTTGAGATTCATATTCTCCATTTTCTTAGCGGATATGGTATAAAATAAAAAATAAATGTAACTTTTTTTTTCTAAATTGTTATTCAGTAAATTTTGAGATCAAATTGTAAAAAAAGTGCACAATTGAACAGTGCTTATATTTTTGAGGAGAAAAAAATAGCTGTAACTTCGAATGAGTTCATTTTGAGAAGACATATTATAATAGAGCTATAACAGGTTTAACAAAGAAAATTTGGTCGCATTCAAAATAAGTCCAATATTAGCTAGAAATAAATTGATGAATTCATTAAAAGCTTCGATGTATGACGAACGTATACGCCCCAAGTTGCGGAAGCATTAAATAAATATTATGGCAAATATTCGCTGGTATAGTATTTAATAAGGGTTGTTTTATAATTGTGAAAGTTTCAAAATTAATAGTATGGTTGAAATATTATTTTAACATCGAGGCATTCAACATGCACTTAAATGAATAATTTGCTTTTGAAATAATACTTATTGGAAAATCTGATTTAGTAATAAAATCACGAAAAAAGTCACCAGTGGTTCCAAAATTTCAAGCAACAAAGTTTAGCATAATGTAAAATAAGTAATTTACATGTATAATCCAGTTATCAGGCATCTGATATCGGAATTACAATATAAATACGAGTAAACGGCTCATTTCCAGATTTCATGTATCAAAATGGGTATTTATGGACTATTAACTTTGCGAAGTAATGCTTTTCCTGCACGCGATGATTTTGTTTTTATTACTATCACATAAGTGTTGACAAATTTTGTATAATGTTGAATTTTGTTGTGTTTTTTAACACAAAATACTAGGAACAAGCACACTCGCTTGGGGTCAGCCATAAAAATAAGAAATTATAAAATATATTCTTACTATGTAGTTATTTATATTGCCATATTGAAGAAAATACATAGATTTGCGTAGAATCATCATACAAATTAATATATGAGAAAGAAAATATAGAATTTCATGAAAACAAGTTTTTAAGAACGTTGCACGCAACGCGTTGTTAACTCGTTGCTTGGAAATATAATTATTAATAAGAGAATATATATATTGTATATTAATCTTTAAAAAATGTTAATACCGATAGTGGCCAAGAGGTTAATGTGTGTGTTTTGAGGCCGGATGTTGTAAAGTTTGATCTGCTGGATTAAAACAGTCCAAATATGAAGACGCTGGATAGGTGAAATAATTGATTGAAAACTAATTTTCGTGAGGAAAAAAATCTATCAAGAAATGCCTTAGTATTACAATGATTTGTGTGTTATTTATAAATCAGACATTTACACAACGTGTGGCTACATATGCTTCTTTTACGGACAGGAAATAGTATGAAAAATAAGATATCTACAATTTATAAGGAAATGATATTAAAATAAGTTTTACATACACAAAAATGTTGGTTATTAATGAATAATAAAGTTATGTTTAAAGTGTGCTAAAGATAATAGGAAATAAAAATATAATCTTGAAATTAAATGAAGAAAAAATGCACTTCAAATTATGGTGTTAATAGCTTTAAGGAAGGAGTTTTGATACTTGCGTGAATTAATAAAAACTGACAATAAGACATGATAGTTCTAAGGTAAATATCTTCTTATCAACAATGACTGCAGTGATTTATATTGTATGAATAAATAAATATGAAAGATTCTAATATTGAAGGTTTTGCGCATTTAAAGGAGTATAAAGTTCGTTTGTTTGTATGTCACAAAAATAAATAAAAAAATTGAATATGAAGTTAAATTTATTTAAAAATGTTGATAGTAAAATATTGTATATAGTTAAAGCAAAGAAAATTTAAAACTTGTACGTCTCTTATACTAATATAGCTGAATATACAAAAATGCTGAGACTATGTATTTTATTTTATTTCATATAATTAAAGTAAAATTCTTAATAATTTTATTATGAGTATATTCAGCTAACTATTCTGTAGAAAATAAAAGAAAAGTGGTTCAATGGTAAGGTATATTTATAATGAAAAAAAAGTATTTTATAAAAAGCTTAAACTTCTAAAAGTTCTAAGCCAACTTGCGTATATGCGATTTTAAAAAAGGTTATTTAAAAACAGAAAAAAGCGCATCGAAAATCCCTTGAGAAAGTTTTATTCAACTTTCATGCAATTTATATTGATATTCCGATTTAGCAGCTAACTCAACGAGACGCCAAAAAGTGCTTAACTTTTATAAATGTACCGGGAAAAATTGAAAAAAATGAATTTCAGAGTGTTAATTATGAATTCGATCTCGAAACAGACCTTTGCAATAAAACCCTGGCATTTTTATTACGGTGAAAAATATATTTAACTGCCTTGACTCAGATAATTGAAATTGAAAAAAAAACGTTAAGATAAAAAGTGCGAATATTTTTTATGATTATTATTTTTTAAGCAATCGTAATAATTATTTTTAAATCTAAAGCTCATTAGTAAGAACTGTAATATAAAGTATGATTTTATGTGTAATTTTAATTTCAAAATTATCAAATTTAACTAAGAATTATTAATAATTCAAGCACTACATTGTTAACTTAATTTATTTTCTTTGCAGACTTTAACTAGTACACACATAATATTACTATTAGGATGATTTATAATACATAAAAAAGTGGATATTGTTGCACAATAGAAATATATATACTTTTAAGTGAAACTAGCGAAAAACATTTAATATTATTGAGATGACAATGAAATACGTATTTGGTACTGTTTTAATGATATTTGCTATGTTAGAATGTAAGATCGTTTTACTATATATTTTGTATTATTTTTTTAGATTTATTTAAGTGCTCTACGAATTAAGTGCCATACATTGTTTTAATGATTGTAACCATACTTTTTCACCGATATATATCAGCTAAATACTGGGATAATTTTTTTCTATAAATTAAAGAGTCCTATGAACAAAATAAACAAACAAATAAATTGTGTGGATTTTTATTAATATCGTTCCTTAAAATGTTATTTTTCAACTCGAAACTTAAGAAGAAATA